>BSBK01000781.1:0-77500 GCA_027943335.1 Chamaecyparis obtusa | reverse complement strand
ACTCCCGAGCCTCACGTTGGCCTTTGAATCCATGTAATCTTTGCAGTGATGTAAATCTCTCTAAAGCCAGTTATCCTTGGAAAGGACTGAGTGAAATCCTCCCTTTTTGGCGAACCTAGCTAAAAGCCAGTAGGATTCTAGAAAGTTCAGAGAGGATGAGAGTTCTCTAAATGTTGTTAGTGCTTCTTGGGTGCTAGTTGGTTTGGGAAATGATGAAAGATCGCAATCATTAAGTGGTGAGAAGGATCCAGGCCAAGTGGCTAGAAATTGAAGAGTGAGAGTAAGTGTAATTAAACCCAAATGTGTGAGAGAATTTTAGGAGATCAGGTCATACGTGCTCGAAAAAATCTCCCTTAATAATTAATGATATTCATAATTAATGATGTAATTTTTGAATATCATTTTATATTATGAATATGGATGAGTATCGTTCCTTACGTGTCTATAGTATAAGTGTAAATGACCATTTATAAATACCTAAAAATTCCTTTTTTTTTTAGCTTATAACCTAATTTATATGAAATAATACTAGTGAAAGGAAACTAAAAATATATGTGTGTATAATGTCTGAATATATATGCTTTTCTCTATATATGACTGAAATTAAAATAATATTTTTATGCTAACTTAGTCTATCGAGGGGATCTGTTGCTTGCATTGTGTTAGGAAACTAGGAAGGGGCTCAAGAGTCCTAGATTTGAAGATTTGCTTATTGGAGTAATATACCATCTGCACCTAGATTAGCTAGTTCGTCTACTCTCTTATTGCCCTCCTGGTATATGTGGTTAATAGAGATCTTCTTAAAGGATTTACAAAGGTTTAAGGCTTGGGAAAGGAGGGAATTTAATCTCCAGTTCGGTATTACTCCTTTCCTGAGCGCATTAATAATGATTGTCGAATCATCTTCAATTTCTAGGTGTTGTAATCCCATGGAGGCACATTTACTTAGTCCTCTAACTAAAGCACAAAGTTTCACCCAGTTGTTGGTTTCAGTTCCAATGGGGGCAGCCAGGGAAGCAATTTCCTTCCCTTCTTGGTTATGAATACAGCACCCTATTCTTGCAATCCCCGGAATACCTCTAGATGCCCCGTCAAAATTAAGTTTGAACCAGCCCTCCATTGGAGGGATCCATTTACAATCACTTCTCTTGGATATCTTGTATTGATTTCCTAAGCCTATAAAGGGGGGGAGAGAGAGACCTAACCACTTCCCACGCATATTTCCATCCCAGTGGGTCATATAAAGGTTCATTTTCTGAATCCTAGAGATTCTGCAGTTCATGTTCTCTATGATGGTTGCCTCAATCTTATTACATAGTTGTCTCCAATCTAGTTTTTCCTCTTTAAAGATTCCTCTATTTTGTTCTTTCCAGATCTCCCATATCAAAATTGAGGGGGAAGAAGTCCAAAGGCTAGCATAAATGCTATATTTTTTACTGGTCGGCCAGGCTTGGAGCATTGCAAGGAGAGAGAAGGGGAAAGTCGTTGACCAGCCCAAGTTCCTTGCAAGCCACTTCTAACATTGATTCGTAAGGGGACAATTCACAAATAAATGGTCAACATCCTCTTCACAACTCTCACAAAGGGGGCATCTGCTAGAACCTAAGAAGCCCAATTTCTTAAATCTTTCTGTAGTTAAGAGCCTATAATTTAGGGCCATCCAAGTGCAGAATCCTACTTTAGGGAGACATCCTTTATTCCAACATAGGTTGATTGGAATTTCGGTTTTGGGCCTTTTGTAACTATGGGAGATGAGATTGTAACCATCTTTAGTGTTATATTCGCCGGTTTTAGATCCATCCCATACTAACATATCTTTAGAATTATTTAATGAGATCTTCCTCTTGTTAAGAATTTCTATTACTACCTCCTCTTCTGCTGAAGATATCCCTGATCCTTTCAAGGATCTCCATACCCATTCTTCTCCATTAAAAATGATATAATCCTTGAGGAAGATTTCAATCTTATCCTTCAAGAAATTTATGAGGGGAATGTTATCTAAACAATTAGATATTGCTTCATAACCTCCCCATGAATCATCCAAATAAGTCACAAATTCATTATAATATGTTGCATGATTTATCAATGAAAAATTATCATGATTGTTAACATGTGGCTATTATGATTCATCATATATCTCTAATATCCTAACAACAATTCGGCTAATAGCACCGAGTATATAGGTGAGACGTGATGGTATACTCCCAAAGTATGGGTTTTCATATTGGTTATAGCATAAATGATCACAATAAGGCTCTACTTGATGTAACTAAAACTAGAGAGGTTAGTTACATAAAGGCTCTATTCCAATTATGACCACATCCAATTTCATTAATACACTAACACTCCTACATGGAATGTGCACAAAATTATTTAAACCAACAAAAGGAGTTGTCTCTGAAAATTATGGCTACATATTGATGTAAAAAAATAAAGAACATGTACTGAAATGCTCCCCACAACACAGTTTGTGGTGTTGATAGTCTTTTGAATGATGTTATTGAGTTGGTGATTGACTCCACCTATTGTGCAACTTTAAGTGGTACTTTCAAAGTGTTTAACAATCAATGAATGTGTGTAGTGAGAGCACAGTACTAAGTGGACCCAATGTAGTAGAAATGAGACTCTCATTTTTGCTCAGAAGTGATAATGTGAGTTCATGTGCTCAATTTACGTCTAAGAGACCCTACTTGGCTTAAAAGAATTACCATGTGAACTATTTCTATATAAACATAAATTATGACAATATAATATTTTATTTCATCTTGTTATGGATGAGTAATGAAACTACACTAGGTGCAAACAAGATATTTGTATAATAGTGATAATGTCCAATGCCTATTGTAGGATATCTCATCAATCATGAAGAAAGCTAATATCTAGAAGGCATCTTAAGCTCTATTTTTTTGGCTTATAGGTAAATGGTTGGTGAAGTAGAGATACTATTTGATCTTGGATCATCTTGACTCACAAGTCATAAAGTATGGCTACATGATGATGCAAAAACATAAAGAACATGTACTGAAATGCTCCCCACAACACAGTTTGTGGTGTTGATAGTCTTTTGAATGATGTAATTGAGTTGGTGATTGACTCCACCTATTGTTCAACTTTTAGTGGTACTTTCAAAGTGTTTAACGATTAATGAATGTGTGTAGTGACAGCATGGTACTAAGTGGACCCAATGTAGTAGAAATGAGACTCCTTTTTGCTCAGAAATGATAATGTGAGTTCTTGTGCTCAATTTACGTCTAAGAGACCCTACTTGGCTTAAAAGAATTACCATGTGAACTATTTCTATATAAACATAAATTATGACAATAAAATGTTTTATTTCATCTTGTTATGGATGAGTAATGAAACTCCACTAGGTGCAAACAAGATATTTGTATAATAGTGATAATGCCAAAGGCCTATTGGAGGATATCTAGAAGGCATCTTAACCTCTATTTGTTTTTGTCTTGTAGGTAATTGATTGGTGAAGTAGATATTATTTGATCTTGGATCATCTTGACTCACAAGATGACATGTGCATGTATTCCAAGTATGACTACATCCAATGTCATTGATACACTCAACACTCCTACATGGAATATGCACAAGATTATTTTAACCAACAAAAGGAGTTGTCTCTAAAAAGTATGGCTACATGATGATGCAAAAAAATAAAGAACATGTACTAAAATGCTCCCCACAACATAGTTTGTGGTGTTGATAGTCTTTTGAATTATGTAATTGAGTTGGTGATTAATTCCACCTATTGTGCAATTTTTAGTGGTACTTTCAAAGTGTTTAACAATCAATGAATGTGTGTAGTGAGAGCATGGTACAAAGTAGACCCAATGTAGTAGAAATGAGACTCTCCTTTTCGCTCATAAGTGATAATGTGAGTTCATGTGCTTAATTTGCGTCTGAGAGACCCTACTTGGCTTAAAAGAATTACCATGTGAGCTATCTCTATACAAACATAAATTATGACAATATAATGTTTTATTTCATCTTGTTAAGGATGATTAATGAAACTCCACTAGGTGAAAACAAGATATTTGTATAATAGTGATATTGCCCAAGGCCTATTGGAGGATATCTCATCAATCATGAAGAAAGTTAATATCTAGAGGGCGTCTTAAGCTTTATTTTTAAGCTTATAGGTAAATGGCTGGTGAAGTAGATATTATTTGATCTTGGATCATCTTGACTCACAAATCATAAAGTATGGCTACATGATGCCAAAAAATAAAGAACATGTACCGAAATGCTCACCACAACACAATTTGTGGTGTTGATAGTCTTTTGAATGATGTAATTGAGTTGGTGATTGACTCCACCTATTGTGCAACTTCTAGTGCTACTTTCAAAGTGTTTAACAATCAATGAATGTGTGTAGTGAGAGCATGGTACTATGTGGACCCAATGTAGTAGAAATGAGACTCTCCTTTTCGCTCAAAAGTGATAATGAGAGATCATGTGCTCAATTTACGTCTAAGAGACCCTACTTGGCTTAAAAGAATTACCATGTGAACTATTTCTATATAAACATAAATTATGAAAATCTAATGTTTTGCTTCATCTTGTTATGGATGAGTAATGAAACTCCACTAGGTGCAAACAAGATATTTGTATAATAGTGATAATGCCCAAGGCCTATTGCAAGATATCTACGAGGCATCTTAACCTCTATTTTTTTGGCTTATAGGTAAATGGTTGGTGAAGTAGATATTATTTGATCATGCACGCACATGCGTACATGCCAAGTATGATTACATCCAATGTCATTGATACACTCAATGCTGCTACATGGAATGTGCACAAGATTATTTTAACCAACAAAAGGGGTTGTCTCTCAAAAGTACAACTACATTATGATGCAAAAAATAAAGAACATGTATTGAAGTGCTCCTAAAAACACGATTTATGGTGTTGATAGTCTTTTCAATGGTGTGAAGTAGTTGGTGATTGACTCCACCTCTTATGCAACTTTTAGCAGTAACTTCAAAATGTTGAACAATCCTCACTTGTGCATTGAGACCATGGTACTAAGTTATCCAAAGTAGTAGAAGCTAGACTCTCATTTTCGTTCAAAAGTAATAATGTAAGTTCATGTGCTCAATTTATCTCTAATAGGCCCTACTTGGCTTAAAAGAATTACTATGTGAACTATATTGTAAAAATAATGAAACTCACAAATTCCTTATAATGACATTGCATGCCTTGTCAATGATTATCTTGATTGTTGAGATGTGACTACTATGATTCATCATAGATCTCTAAAATCCTAACAATTTGGCAAATGGTTCCAACAAAGTATATAGGTAATTGTGATGGTATACTCCAACATATGGGTTTTCATGTTCGTTATAATATAAAATGATCACAATAAGGCTCTAAATGATGTAACTAATCTTAGTGTGGTTAGTGTTCCAATTATGACCACATCCAATGTCATTAATAGACTCAAACTTCGCATGGAATGTGCATAAGACTATTTTTGCCAACAAAAGGAGTTATCTCCCACAAGTATCGCTACATCATGATGCAAAAAATAAAGAACATGAAATTAAATGCTCCCTAAAACACGATCTACGATGTTGATCGTCTTTTATATGATGTGGAGTCAGCAGTTTACTCCACCTATTGTGCAACTTCTAGTGGTACTCTCAATGATTTTGTGTAGTGAGACCATGGTACTAAAATAACAATCCAAGATTATGTGTAGTAAGACCCTATGTAGTGGAAATTAAGATTCCTTTTTGGCTCAAAATTGAGAATGTGAGTTGTTCAATTTATAACTAATAGTCCCTAGTTGTCTATAAAAGAATTACCAACTGAACTATTCTATATAATCACAAATTATGATGATATAATGTTTTGCTCCAACTTTGTTATGGAGGAAAAATGAAACTAAGCTAGGGGATAGCAAGATATTTGTATAATAGTAGTAATGCTCAAGTCCTATTGAAGGATATCTCATCAATGAAGAGAACTAATCTCTAGAATGGTCAAATGCATCTTAGGCCTTATTTTTATTGGCTTATAGATACACATTCGTACATGGATCGTGTAATTTGAACATTACCTTCCATGGTTAGTCAAGTAGATATTATTTGATCATGGATTATCTTGACTCATAAGATGACTTTTCAGTGGAAGGTTCGAGCAAGAATAGTTTTTCAATTGTGAGGAGGACAAGTTAGATGACTTGCAGTAATTTCCAAATTTTCAAAAAATATGGAATTAATTATTTGTCAAGCAAAGGGATTCTTTGTCTAAGATTTTTTTTTGTGGTTTTCTTTGCTTCTAAGAATTTATTAAAACATTCATGCATCCTAGCATAATGATCCTTGTATTCTCCACCATTGCCATCTACTACAATATTTGAAAAGCTTCTACAAATTTATCAAGTTTCTACAGTTGGAAATATGCTAATCCAATCCTGCACATCAACAAAAGTTAATGAAGGTCTTGGCAAAGAGACAAAAAGGATTGAAGGATCAATGCAAAGCTTGCAAAACTTGCCCTCAATTCTAGAGATGGTAAAAAAAAGTTATTCAAGTATAAAAAAGGAAAACGGATCAAAGGATTGATATAAAGCCTGCAAAAGCTCCACTCTAGGAGAGAAAACATTTATGATGTAATAAGAAGCAAGAAAGAACACATCTATGAAATAATAAGAGGAATAATGAGGAGAGAGGAGGTGAAGATCAAGATTTCCACTAGAATCACGAAAATATATATATCTACTTAAGAGGGACTCTAGAAATTTAGTTTTTAAATAGGAAAAAGGTAAAAGGCCTTTCAAAAGACAACAATCAAATAACAATAAGCAAGGCAAGGAGTAAATATTCGAATAAGCAAGAGATAAGATTAAGGCAATACACGAAAGTTGAATAAAATATGCAAGGTTCCCAATGAACAATAAGTAATTGAATCAAGCATGTTAAATAAATAATCAAACTTGCAGATATAAAGGTGGCAAATGAAAAATTACCTGTCACTAACTTCATTGGCATGTGAACTTCCCCTTGGCTTAAGCACTCTTAAGGAGAACGATATTTCAGGTGGAATCAAGGATGTTAAGAGTATTAACTGTACTAGACCTTTGAAAGCATGAATCCTGTCTCCAAACATTTTCATTCCAATTTACCATTCCTTTGATGAAGCTCCTTCACTCTGTGATCCTATTAAAGTTTCTCTAGAAAAAATTGTTGATTTGCAAGCACATGGCAGAGAATAATTCACTGGTAATGTCAAATGGCATATAACCTAAAGCTTATATGTAGGTTTCAAATCTTAAGTCACAACTCCTCGTAGCCTAGTGACAGAAATTGCTTGCAAGAAAAATAACAATAATGAATTGTACCAACCATGGGCAAGGGCTCAATGCAGCTGGAGGCAGTTATGTGGACAAAATAAGAGAAGATACAACACATGAAACGAGCAACAGAAAATGTTTCTTGTCTACAAAAATCAAGCCGGTCGACCTAGTCCAAAACATGTAAGGTTAATGTGTCCAACAACATGTTCCATGACATTGATGTCAATGGTGTATGCTTCAGACCAAAAAACATTAAAACTGATCTTGTCCATGATAGGATCTATATTGCTTTTATTTCCTTCACACTTGGGCGCAGTTATACTACACCTATCCATTGGAGAAATGGTTTGCAATTCTCAAGACATCGGTGTATGTTTCACCAACTACTCTGCAATTTAAGCTGTCGGCTACTCGTGATGTTAGATTTTAAATTATGGCTTAAATAGTGGGTACATTGAACAATTCCTTGACTTTCCCCTTATAAATAAAATTCAAAGCAAAATCCAGCATTCTTGCTACAAGAATGGCCACCCTCATCCAACAAAATACAGCTCATACAATCCTTGACAAAAAGGCAATTACTTTCATTGAAACTCAGGATTCGTATGAGGATATTCATATCTGCTATCAAATAAACATGATACAAAATAATGGTGCTTCATAACTCTGCAAATTGCCCATGTTGGTGTTAACTTCTAGGAAACATATACTTTCATTTGTATCCTGTAACCATATCGTATAAATATATGCTGTGAAAATTCTTTTGTAACTATAATACAAGCAAATGTCACGCATGCATGCCAAACCAACTTGCCATGTGATTTGTAACAGGGGTTCAGTGAACCCTGCTCCCAAACTTTTAATGACCAAAACAAGAAAAATCTTGGACATTGCAATGAAAAACGAAGAATAGGTAAATATGATTTTCTTACATTCATAACTCCAATCCAAGTTTCCATGGTAATTTTTAACAGGGGGGCAGTGAATCCTCCTCAGAAGTGACAATAATGCTTACATAACAAACTTAATGGTTGAACTATGAATAAGACAAAACATATAAAAGTTCTCAAAGTGAATCAATTCAGAGTGCAATATTGTTATTTATTGCCTGCTTAGACATTTATGGAATAATTTACAAGGTTGAATACCTTTAGCATTCTCTCAGCGGTCTTCCTTGTAAATACATGGAGGATCATAATTACTAAAGACCCTGTGGGCTGAAATAAGTGATAGTATAACAAAACATACACAACCCACAAAGCTTAAAATTAGAGAAGCCCCTAATTTGTTGCAAAATCTTCCATAATAAGGACACATTTCGTACCAACTGACCTTCTCATCACCCTTATGTGCCAAGTACAACACTTCTGTGGCTACAGCTCCTGCTACCAATATCAAGTATGCAAATGCCTGAAATGTTTTGAATGGAATGAGACTTACTGTATTCATAAACAAGTACTAGACTCAAGAAAAACTGTTTTTGTAAAAACCAAACCATGAGATATGAAGTAGGGTCGGAGTTATAAGTGGTTAAAAAATACAAATATAGTAGATACTAAAAACTGAAAGTTGAATATATACCAACCTGATCAAAAGAAAAAACAAGCCATGCACTAGATAAACTGCGTGATTGAGGGACTGCAGAAATAAATGCTGATAACACAGAATAACCAGCACATATTCCATTTGCATAAGCCAAACACCTAGAATAATGCACACAATATGTGAAAATTATAATAAGCATGCATACCATGTGTGTTAATTAAATCCAATTTAATTAGGGAATATACCTATGATCAAACCCAACTAGAAAATGTGTTCTGGTATTGATGCAAACTCACAATATGATTTTCAATATTTGCCAAGCTCATAGTACTCATTTGTATACTTCAGAGTTCAGACAAATCTAAGATAGTTCAAAAATATTAATACAAAAAAGAAAATAAACAAATGAGAAACAATATGTACAGAAGCAACGCTTTAGAGAAAGTTTTTGACCTGCAACAGAACTAAAAGAAGATTTCTAGAGTAGTTAAAAATTTAATATGGCAACAGAATCCACTAAGGATGACCAGAGACTGAGCATACGTATCAGAAGAATTTTGCAAAACTTGACCTGGACTACCCAATGTTATAGGAGAACCTAACCCATTTATAGCTATAAAACTAAAATGCACTAAAATTGTAAAATAGCATTTCTGGGGCACTGAGACAAACTAGATGCATTCAGATCACAGTTGCAATGAAAGAACAAATACAACTGTGAATCCAGACCACAAACTCAAAACATTGTTTCCATCTGTGAGTCCTCGTTTACATGACACTGAAGCATCTCAACTAAGCTTGTTATCATTCTTCCAACAGATTCAATAGGAATGCAGCAATTAGTCGAGCCTTCACTTGAAAACCTTTATTCCAAATTCCCTATGCACAATATAGCCAAAAGTTGTTCCAGTTTAATGGGACAACTAGATCCTGTTGTTATTAGTAATGCCTGGGCTTGTTGAGCTAAAATTATTTCTTTCTCAATTCGAATATTCTTTGCATCGGTTAGTGATTCTTGGACTTGTTAAGAAGAACTACAGCTTCCAAAATCATCAATCTTGTAAGCTCTTTAAATCAATTCAAAAATAGAAGCTGTATTCAAGAGGGTCACAATGTAAGTTTCAGAAGGGTCAGAGCACAGTGATCTGTAAACTGGGGACTATTCCACAAGCAGTTCTTCAACTACTCATTGAAGTGGGCTACCAGCACACTATCAATCCTTTCATACAGCATAATATCTAGGAAAGTATTTGAACTGTTCATACTAATTGATCAGGATGTCCGCTGGAACAAGTAAAAACATAAAAAAAACAGAAAAACCAAAGAGAGAAGCATAGACAATTAACAAAATACCAAAATTAACCTGGAGAAACCCTCAATGGGTGAAAATCCCAGTAAGAGTAAGCTTGACACTCCTTAACTACCAATTCCAGTCGAATACACCTACATGTATGTCATTGGAGACCACAGATGAGCTCATGCCATACAAAATCTGAGCTCAAGATTTATACTGTTCCTGCAACTTCATGGAAAGCCTGTTCTCTAGCTTGCTATTCTAAGTTCTGAACCAAAATGAAGGAAATCAAAAAAATACCAGTCCTTGGACAATTCTCCCTTTGTTTTATGTTTACAGTTACACACTTCAAATGGGCAAATTACACATGAGCAGTCGCAGGGAAGAGTGGTACTAGCCAACCACCCTACCAGCCCCACAAGACAGAGATCCAAAATCTCCACTTCCTGAAGACCAGTTGTTCTGTAATCACCAGGCATATACAAAACCACCAGGGCAGTTACAAAATTGCCTCCAGTATGAACTGACAGTTGCAGAAATTGCCAGCACAACTACCAAACGCCCCTTGCCACAAGCAGCAGTTTTGACACCCAACTGTTAAATACTATGATTCTTCATCTTTTTCTCTGTTTTCTGACATCCTTGAGATGCTGTAGATCATCTTTATCATTAAGGACTGATTGCTGGCTCCCAAAGTGTCATAGCAAGGCATTCCATGTGTTCAACATCTTTTAAATGAAAATGATTTGTTGCATGGAGCAATTGCCTTTCTAATTTATGGATCACATACCCCACTAAGATGGATTTTGGTCCCCAAAATACCAAAAACTCATCAAATGAGGAAATTTGCTCCCCACAACATCAATTGTTGCGTTGCCGGTTCACAGGCAAATGAACCCAGGTCCCAGTCCAGTTCAAGCCCAGTTTGGGGTCCCAGGCCGGTTGGTTGTGGGTCCAGCCCTGCTAAACCCAGGACTAATCTCTTCCCCAAACTCATGCATCCACTGAATCTGGCACATTTCCAAATTTTTGACTTTTTTAATTTGTTTTTTAATGCAAAAGGAGATTTTGCCCCTACTACCCTGATTCTTGCCATACAATAAAACTAAATGGCAAAATCTATCTCATTTTTCATATTGTGAATGAAAACCAAAAATACTTTCCTCTAATGCTGCACTTATTTTCTTGCTTGCCATTGCACGAATAGAGTTGAAGATTGATCATTGAATGCTCCAAGCTGGTTGTTGTGCTACTCCTACACATTTGCAAGAGTTGGTTTGTTGTCAAAGTGATCGTATAAGAGTATTTCTTCAAAAGAGGTCGGTTTTTTTTAAGTTTTTGGTTTTTCTCCTTCCATTTTATTTTTACAAATTTGTTAAGGTTTTAGGATCGTTGCAAATGTAATAGCACTATTTGATTGTATGTGTTTTCCAAATGCAACAATCTCTTGCATTTATATTGAGAATGAGCCAAGAAGAGACATGTCCTTCATGGGACATGTTTATTCATTATTATGTTGTTGATTTAATCCATCATGATCTATTTCAACATTATAAATAATGCATATCATGATTTAAGTTATTGTAAGATCGTCACCTTCCAATAACATGCAAATACAAGTGATAATCATTTGGAAGTTGTCACTTCCTCAAAATTTACACAGGGCCCAAAAGGCATTCATGATTCCTAGTCCTCTGACTATTATAGATTTTTGATCACTGGAGAATCCATCTCAGTATTGACTACTCCCTCTGAATCAATACGACCAAGATTATCAAAAGTTGATTTCACCATATCCTCGTCTTCTTTTGAAATGTCAGACTCCCTCTGCATCTGGTCTCAATCATTAATTCGTTTGCAAGCATTAAGTTCTTTCTCTCTTGAACGCAATTTTCTTGTGCTTCCATCCTGAAGGTATGTCGGAGAGAGAGTACAAATAGCTCACTAAACTATCTCGACCAAAAATACCAATGATAGAAGCATACAAGATTTTACTAACCAATAGTATAGCATGAATTACAAACTTAAAAACTATGTGCATTAATAAAACATGGAATACTTATCTTTTATAAATTTCAAGTATTTCATTCTGTAAGGTCAGCCCATATAGAAAATATCATGTGAATTCACAGAATGATGTCACCGTTCTCGAACATTACCAGAATTCTTCACATGACCTATCTTGAATATCCAAAGGTTCTATACACTATGACAACCTTCAATCTTATCGGATCTCCCTTCAAGCGGTTAGGCTTTTAAAGAAGGAACCTCGCTCTTTCACAAATTTTGCATAGACCCGTACACAGTCGGATTCTTCTAAATTTGTTTTTCACCAACATATCCAAAATTCAACAAAATCCAAAGGTGTATTTGTGAGATATGGTCCTCGTATTGAGACTATATTTTCTGAGACAGTCACACATTCACCATCAACAAACTACTCTCTTACATTTGCAACTTGGCTCTGATACCATGTTAAGGTTTTAGTATCGTTGCAAATGTAATAGCACTATCTGATTGTATGTGTTTTCCAAATGCAACAATCTTTTACATTTATATTGAGAACGAGCCAAGAAGAGACATGTCCTTTCATGGGACATATCTATTCATTATTATGTAATTAATATAATGACAATTATGATTATATATATATAATCTCTCGAGTATTATATTAATTTCTCTAAAATTTACATAATAATAATATTTGTATATATATATCTTCACTAGTATTAACTCATAGTGTTTATCTGACTGAAGCTACAAAACATCAAGAAAATTAACTCTCTTGCTTTGTTTTGAAGTTTTTTTTTTGGTTTGTTTCGAATGTGTTGTTTATTGAATTTGTTGTCTTAGGCATACATCAAAATATCACAAGATAAATCGTCGATAAAACATTTTATCATGATAAGTTTGACTCCATGATAAAATACATAACTTTATCGCCAGATTTATCGCCGATAAGTTGTGAATTAATTGCCAACAAAATCTTCGGCCACAATAAGCTAATAGGGACTGCCAACCCAAATGAACTTCATTTTATGTTTTCAGAGCTGCCAACTGCTATTTGGGGGAAAAAAAGAGTTCCAAGGAAAAGAAAGAAGATTTGCAAGGATTTCGAGCAATTTTTGGTGGATTTGAAGAGTTTTTTGAAGCAAAATCGGATTCACAAGTAAGTTTTCAAATTTCTTTTATTTTTAAATCATTTTGTCTCGTCTTTGTTGCATCTAAGTTTATAGAAACTCTATAATAGCATTTCCAATGTACTCTAAATTGTTTTAGAGCGTAATGAACAAAATTTAACACCAATTTTTAGCAATTTTTGTAAATATTTTCATAGTTTTCTCAAGAATTTCATATTTTCTTAAAAATTTCAAACCCTAACACTTTTTTTGTTTTCTTTTTCAAGTTTTAACTATGTTTAAAAATTTTTGAATTTTTAAACTAATTTAGTTTGATTGCTGAATTTCTTTATTAAAATATAATATATTAATCTATAGTTTCAATGTGTGTGTAGGTTGAAATTTGATTAGAAAGGCAAATAGAGATACATCCACAATTGGGTCAGATGTAGGGTCTGCCAGTGCCTCAATAGACGAATGTCCATCTGGATATGTAGGCACGCATCCTAAAGGGGTTAGAAATAAGGCTTGGAAATATTACTTTGAAGGATCCAAAATTAATACTATGATTTGCATAAAGTGTGAAAAAGTAATTAGTGGAGGCATATCCCGTTTGAAATACCACCTTGGAGGGATCACAAAGCATGACACGAGGGTTTGTGAGCACACCACAAAAGAAATAAAATGAGAAATGAATGCCTTGCTCGTTGCCCAAGAAGAGATAAAAATGGAAAGGGAAAGGGCAAAGCTAGCTATGAGGGCAGACATTTCTAAATCTCAAGGTATCCCACTATGTCTCCTTTTTAAGAATCATTCATTATTTTCTAATCACCATTATTAGTTTCGAATTTGCTAAAACAATTTAGATTCAACTCAAAATATAAAGGATCATAATGAAATAATGTGGTTTGTGACCAAGTATCCCAATCAACGTTGAAGAAGTAGCACTTGAGGGTATAGTAGGCTCTCTTTGTGGCCCACGTATCGGCAAACCCAAAATCCCCCCGGCCACCACTTCTAATAAAAGAAAGGTGATTTGCAAGGATTTAGAGCAATTTTTGGTGGATTTGAAAAGGTTTTTGAAGCAAAATCGGATTCACAAGTAAGTTTTCAAATTTCTTTTTAAATCTCTGTGGCCCACATATCCGCAAACCAAGAATCCCCTCGGCCACCACTTCTACTACTTCTAGTACACCACCATCAGTGCCACAGTCATCTTGTATAGATAGATTTTTTGTGCACAAAAACACACCTAGAGCACAGCTATCATTGGAGGGTTCTGGGTAAAATAGCGATGTGCAACGGCAAGTACACATTCAATGTGTCGATTTCTGGTACTTCAACAACATCCCCTTCAATGTTGCAACAAGTCCATATTGGCTGAATTTTGTTACCAAAATTACTATGGCAAGAAAGGGCTACAAGATGCCTTCTGCAAACTTGAGTGGGAGGTTAGTTCACCTGTTTTAATTTTTAAATGTTTTAAAGTTTTACTTATTTTTATTGAATGTAAGTTTTTTTTTAAATCAAAATTGTGTACTTAACGTTAACTTTACTTGGTACTTGTAGGTTGCTCACAGATGCAATTTCTAGGTTGCTCACTTGTTTTAATTTTTAAATGTTTTAAAGTTTTACTTATTTTTATTGAATATAAGTTTTTTTTTAAATCAAAATTGTGTACTTAACGTTAACTTTACTTCGTACTTGTAGGTTGCTCACTTGTTTTAATTTTTAAATGTTTTAAAGTTTTACTTATTTTTATTGAATGTAAGTTTTTTTTTAAATCAAAATTGTGTACTTAACGTTAACTTTACTTCATACTTGTAGGTTGCTCACAGATGCAATTTCTAGGGCCGAAAATGTGGTAGAAGGGCAAAAATTACAATGGAAACAATTTGGCTACACCATTCTTTCAAATGGATGAGCGGATGGCAAAAACAACACCATCATCAATTTTTCAGTTTCTTACAAGGATGAAGTGGTTTCTTACAAGGATGAAGTGGTTTTTTTCAAATCCTTGGATGCCTTCAACAAGGTAAAGACAACTAAAACTTTGGCTCTAATGTTAGAGCAAGCTGTAATGGAGGTGGGGATTGATAATGTGGTGCAAATCATAACCAACAATGCAAAGGCATATGTGGTAGCAAGTAGGATCCTCCAAGATAAATATAGTACACTTTTTTGGTCTCCTTGACCTTCTTTTGGAGGACATAGGAAAACTAGATTGGGTGAGACCGATTGAAGAGGATGCAAAAAAGATAACAAAATACATCTACAATCACCCTTGGATTCTTCGCTTGATGAGAGAACACACCCAAGGGAAGGAGTTGGTTAGAGCATGAGTCACAAGGTTTGCAACAATTTTCTTAATGTTGCAAAGTATTATTACTTCTTTGATGGCTTTGAAGCAAATGTTTGTGAGTCAAGTATGGCTAGACTCAAGTTATTCAAAGAAGCCTGATGGAGAAAGTCTTGCATACATTGTCTTTGACAACTAATTTGCACAAAGTACTACGGTAATTGTGAAAGTAACTTGGAAACTTTAAAAGTTGAATATTTAATTTTTTTGTATTCAAGAATCAAGTCTTTCATTAGTAATTTGTAACTCTAGTCTCTAATGATTAATGATAATCTTTTTCTACTTTACAATTGTAGGTGTCAGACCCCTTGGTTAGAGTTCTCTGCTTGGTAAATGGGGATCAAACCCCAATGGGGTATCTTTATGAGGCCATGGATAGGGCCAAAGAGGCTATCAAAAATTACTACAATGTGGACAACCTCAAATTTGACCACATATGGGAAATTATTGATAGGTGGAACAATCAGCTCCAACAACCCATTCATGCGGCGAGGTACTTCCTCAACCCTCGTTTTCATTTCTCTCCATCCTACTCGGATCCCAATGGAGAGGTCATGGAGGGCCTCACTGAATGCATGCAAAGGATGGTACCCGAGGTTGAGGTGAGACACCTCATTATGTCTGAATTGGACATGTATTAGAATATAAGAGGCAAGCTATTATCTTTAGATATGGAAAAGAGAGGAAGAAACACTCAAACCCCAGGTACAATATTTGGATTTTTGGAGTCTTTCACATGCATGATAAGTAGATAAAAACTAAGTTACTAAAATATGTTTTCACCTTGCTTTCTTACTCTTTAATATTTTATTTTGCAAATGCTTGGTGGCGAGATTTGGGTGGAAATGCCCCAAATCTGCAAAGACTTGCCCTTTGAATCTTACGCCAGCCTCGTAGTTCATCCAATTGTGAGCACAATTGGAGGTTGTTTGAGGCCATCTACACAAAGAAGAGGAAAAAGTTAGCACAAAGATTCCTCAATGACCTTGTCTTTGTGCAATATAACCTTCGGTTGTGCATAAGAAAGGAAGAGGAAACACCAACTGGTCCACTTGATTTGGATGACATAGATCCTTACTGTGATTGGACATCACAAGAGCAGCTTCCATTGTTTACAGAGGATGAGATCTACGATTTGGAGAAGCAACCTATGGAGAAGGGTGGATTCCTAATGGGTTTGGATGACATTCAGGAAGATGAGGATGAGGAGGTTGAGGATGATGAGGATTCATTGTTAGTGTCAACACCATCTGCATCCACGATGGAGGTCGAGTCACACCCATTTGTGCAGAGGGAGGAGGTGCAGCCACAGCGGACTTCTAGGGCTCGACCCCCTCCCACTACAGTAGTTTTTACTAAAGTTGCTAGTAAGGAGAAGACGAAGATGAAGACTATTTTGATGGTGTACTTGTATTTACTTATAGTTTTACAAAGACAATTTGCTATTTTTAGTTTGCTTCAGAGTTCAGGCTATCAGGCAATGGCTACCAGCCATCAACATTCCACAAGAGGATGTCATTTTGTACCCTATTTGCATTTTAAAAATTTATTATATCTAGACTCGGCTTGTTTGTTTTGTTTACTCATTTACTAATTCATTAGATACATCTCCTTGTTGAATTTTGCAAAAAAAATGCATTTCCAATTAAATTTAATCAATTTTTTAAATTCCCAATATTTTTATCGATAAGTTGTCGATTTATTTCCGTTTGCCAATAATTTTTTTGCCCTTGGCAATAAGTTGTCAATAACAATATTTTGAACTATGATCTTAGGTATTACAATGGCAATTGTTTCTAGCTCGGAGCCAACCCAATCCAAAACAAATCCACACTCTCCCCTTTGGAAATACGTTGAAATGGTACAACATTCAAGATGTGGAGGTTCCATTTGGATTTGTGGTCATTGCAAAGAAAGATATTCGAGCTCATGCAGTCAAAAGAAAGGCCATTTGTGCATTTATTGAAAAGCAAACCAAGTAGTGCGGAAAAAAGTTGTAACTCATCTTCTGCTAAAGAATAAGAATTGAAAGGGATTAAGGCCCCTCCATTGCCTTTTCATCTTCAACTTACAGAAGGCCATCCATTTTTGTCCATACCTGAAAAACAACATACGACCACTACAAATAAAAGATCAAAGGGATTGTAGGAAACAGCATTTCACAACGAGTCTACAGAGATTACCAATCGAGACATAGCTAATGTGTCTATGCGAATGAATTGGCATTCAATGTGGTTTGCTCACCATATTGGTGAAAAATGGTGAAATCAATTAATGAGGCTCCAAAGGGGTACAAGGGCCCAGGTTAGTCAAAATGTGTACTACCTTATTGGAAAAAAAGGTGAAATGTATAAAGGATTCCTTGAAGCCCACAATAGATTCATGGGTCAAAACAAGGGTGTCCATTGTATCTGATGGATGGAAAGATGCAAAAAATCACCCATTGATCAATGTTATTGCAGTGTCCCCTAAAGGGGCAATGTTTTTTTAAAGCAATGGATTGTGCATTTAATGTTAATGTTCTTTGACAAGTCATTGAATAAGTGAGCACTCGAAATGTTGTGCAAGTAATAACAAACAATGCAAATAACTGCAAGGCTACAAGGTTATTGGTTTAGGAGCATTATTCACACACTTTTTGGAACGCCTTGTGCTGTCCACTCCCTCAACCTAAAGCTACCAAAAAATTTGCAAACTAAAATTGATTGGATCAAACAAGTGTATGTTGAGGTCAAAGAGATCTAAATGTTCATCACCAACCACCATATGTCATGACATATTTAGATCATTCTTGAAATTGGAACTGTTGAAGGTGAGTTAAATAATAAATATGTTTTACTCTAGTAAATTTCTAATTTTAATTTTCTAAAACTAATTTTTTTTATTTTGATTTTGAAATAGGTTGTTAAGACCCATTCTACCTCCAACAGAATTATGTTAAGATAACTTTTAAAAGTTCATGAGGCACTATCTAACATGATAATCAGCCCAAATTGGTCCATATGGAGATAATCTAGCACTAAAAGGGCAGAAAAAGTTAAGCAAATGATCCTAGACGACATTTGGAGGGATTGTGCAAAGTATCTCCTTAATTTCACTAAGCCCATATTGAGCATGATCCATTATACTGACATAGATAGGCCTTGTTTGAGTGAGGTATATGATGGCATCAACTCAATGATTGAGAAGATGAAAGTCATCATAAATACAAAACAGCAATATCCTAAAGAAAAATTCTATAAAGTACACCAAATCACAGTAAAGAGATAGAACAAATGATCACTCCATTGCATCTTCGTGCCTATGCATTGAGTCACAAATATTGCCTATGCATTGAGTCACAAATATTTAAGTTCTCAGCTCTTTCTATTGGCACAAGAGTCCCCCCACCCCCCATATAGAGATCCTAAAGTTGCTCAAGAGTACTAGGCAACACTTTGCAAACTCTTTGGTGATCATGACATGCGAAATGCAATGAGGCAAAGTTCATGGGTTTTGCATGCTCCAACGATTGTGGTCTTGATGCTCTTTGAAACAAGCATATGGTTGTAGCTCATGGTTGGTGGCACTTCCATGGAGAATAATACAACCTCTTGCAATCAAAATTTTATCACTAGTTTGTTTTATAAAAAAAAACATCTTTTAGGTTTTAAATTTTATTTATATTTTGATTTTATCATTGAAATTTTTTTATTTTGTAACTCTTTAACCCTCTAAATTTGTCTTGATGGGTTGTGTTGATATGAGTTTTGTGACCATTCCAACATGCACAATAAAATACTAAGTATCATATCCTCTCTTGAACAAGGAAACTTCAAATGCTAAACAATGTAACAAATGTGTGATCAAATGAAGCAATGCCAAGGTTTACAATGTGTACTAGCAACTTTATGTTGGATATAACTCGGTGAATATGATGTGATCTTGTTGGTTATCACAAAGGAACTTAAGCTATTCTTCCTGGACTTTATCAATTCTTCTTCTGATGTAATTTATGAGTGGTCATACTCAATACTTTGATCACTAGGCTCACTCATGCTATCTTCTTTTAACTAATTTCTTTCACCATCAAATAATTTTGAAATATGCTCTTATTTTGATGCAAAACTTGATTGATGAATGTTTATCTTCATTATACTCTTTCGATGACTCCTCATTACATAGACTTGATTGTTTGGAACATCCTAATTCACACTTGGCTTGCTTGATGATATCTTGGCATGATGGACAAGTGAATTTTGAATGCAACAAATTATGTATTCTACAACAATAAGGGAGCAGAATATTTTTGCACGCCCATCTTTCTCCAAGTTTAATCCCTTCTTGATCATCTCCTTGAATCCATAAAAATCTGATTCTGGCCCTACAAGTACTACCGGTATATGTATATCCAAAAAGGAAATTCTTCATTGTAAAGATAAATCCATCCTTGACAAAAATGTCAAACAATGCATCTCACCGTGTCTAGTGGTGTTATGGATTCTACATCCTCTTGGTAATGTAAATTGAGACAAACTTTGTGGATGCAACTTTTCATTCAAAGCCCACCAAAACTAAAGAATAACATTTTGATGATCATCTTGGCCAAGTGAACCATTTAACAACTGCCCATCCATTGAGAAATCTCCTTTTTTGGATTTTTGGGTTTTTTATTTTTATTTTTTCAAATTTTCCACGTTTTTGGATGTTCAACATAAAGAGATATCTAACATATCTCAAATTCAACACTTCAAAGCTCGTATTGGTTCCAGCCTGCCTTTCTTTCGCTAAATCTTTTGATATCTCCACAAATGAATTTGAACAACCCCTCCCTCTAGTGCCAATTCTATTGATGTGCTGCAATGATGGAAGGTGGTTCTTAAAACAGCTTCTCCACTTCATAATTCTATACTCTTCACAATTCTTCCTTTTCTTGATGAATTGATACAATCCAATGTTCATGCCCTCCTTCTAGCACCAATTTCGTTGATGTGAGTTTTGTGACCACTCCAACATGCAAAATAAAATTTTGTATATCCTATTCTCTCTTGACTTCAAATGCTAAACAATGTAACAAATGTGTGATCAAATGAAGTAACCCCAAGGTGTACAATGCATACTAGCAACTTTATGTTGGATATAACTCAATGAATATGATGTGATATGTCAGTAATCACGAGGGGACTCGCATAAATGTTCATGAACTTAATCAATTATTTTCCCTCAAGATGCGAATGATCTTGCAAAGCAAGTAAAACTTGAACTAAACTGCCCTGAACTTCAAATAAAAGACAAAAGGAGTGAAGGTTTAGAGAATCTAATCTAATTCTAAGGACAATGATAATAATATATAGTGCTCGGATAAACAAATTCCTTATGGTACTAATTTCTGCTTAAACAAATATCACTCGCAACATCATGGAAAGAGTGCAATATTCTAAGGTAGTGAAAGATCTTCATATGGTAAATAATCCATCCAAATACCCAATACTAGCGCAATCCAAATGAACATCAACAATTGAACTATGCCCAAAATGAGGTTCAAACTAGCCATACACTATAATTGGCAATCAACAAACTACAAATGGTATGAACCAAGGAATTCATCAAATATCTTCACCTTTCTCCATCAAAATCAATGAACTTTAACTAAAATTTTGAGAAGAAAAAACCATGCAAATTGTTCAAATAAGACACACAGATCCACCATATCTTCAATGAAAATCACGTATTAACTTCAACATAGTCTTGGCAACAATTTTTTATCTCCTCCTACTACTACTACTACTACTACTACTTGCTCCTATCTAATGACTAATCTTCTAATCCCCTTACAAATGAGAAGGCCAAGCCTTATATAGATATCTCAATTACAATTAAGGGCCCGAATTGATTCAAGATTAACGGCCAAGATAATTCAAAGTAACCTTAATTAGGGTTTGCTATAACCACTGCTTACATATATTAAATGTCATCCAATGAGATGATTACAAATCTTTAAGTACATATCCTTTCAAAGATGAACCAATGAGAAGATTCATTGTGGTAATACATTAAATGCTTTCCCCGTGTCCACTTGTGGATGAATTTGATTGGATGGACTTGGACATGTTGACTTGGAATTACTTGATTGGTTGAAAAAGAATGGGCACCACCACAACCCAAAGCTCATATCACACATTCTATCACACATTCACGTTCAAAATTAAATTCTGCTCTTAAATAACCTATCTTTGCTTTAAAATTCACACTTCTTCCTCTAATTTCCGCATTACCTCCTTTTGTCTATGGTGGAGTTTCAATAACAAGCTAGAAATGGCCAAAACGCTAGGTCAGATTTTAGAAGGCAAGCTGGAAATCGTTTTCAAATCTCACCAATTAGCTAGGTCAGAAATAAGCAAGGGATTTGAAGTGTTTTTTTATCTCAATCACATTGCTAGGTTGGAAATTAGCAAAAGAGCTGAAGTGTTTTTAAACAATTCAAATTGCACTTGATTTCCTAGGTTTGAAATTCACCTATGAGCTGAAATCATTCTTGAGGGGGAATCTGATTTCCGTATGGGAGCTGAACTGAACCGGAGGAGGTCAAATTTCCTTGTAAGAGCTGAAATGAGCAAATTGGAATTACACCTCTTTATTTCTCAAAAATAGATCATCAAAATTTCACAAAACTTTGGATCAAAATTCAATCATTCTCAACATCACTTTCACCTTGAACCAAATTTCAATCTTGACTTAGCCATTTTTTCATCTCAAAATGTCATACTTTTCAGGTCGGAATTCCATGAGGGAGCTGGAAATGAATGCCAAAGGTGGTAGGAAATCAGAAGTGGAGCTGAAATGGACAAGAAGGGAGGTCAGAATTTAGAAGGGGAGCTGAAATTGTTCATGACACCATTTTTGTGATTGCCTTTGAAATTGCCTCCCCATTCTTGAGAGGATTTCAGAGGCAGAGCTGGAAACGCTCCTTTCCTTGACCATTTTTCACCAAAAGAGCTGAAAATGTATAAGTTCTTGGCAAAAAAACATGCATTTGAAATTAACTTGATTTTCAATTGATTGTGCAAAAATCATTAAGTATTTTTGTCATTTTATATAAGATCCTTAAGCACTTTGCCTTCTAAGTTCCTTATCATTTGCATATTCCTAACTCAATTGACTTACAATCTTACTTACGAAATTTCTCTCATTACCCATGTTTTCTATCTTGACTTGATTCACCATTTCATTATTTCGATGACTCACTTTGACAGCTTTCATACTTAGAGAAATTTAATCTTCTCCCTCAAATCGATCAAACTCCGCCCAAACTTGACAAGACTCCTCAATTGCTTAGGAGAGTAGGAGACTCAAACCATTGACAAGCTAAACCAGGAACTAAAAGACACTTAACACTAAGCTATTAAACGGTAAAAAAAGAGGGGTTCACCATTTACAATGGGGCATGCATTTATAACACAACAGATTGCTAGTTCATCCACATCTGAGAAGAATCGGAGCACATACTCCATCCACTCAATAAAGTGTGATAGACTACACTAAAAAAGGTGGAGTCCTTGGTGTTTGTGCATTCAAACTTGTAGCTCCTTACACAGAAACAAAGTGCCTACGATGAAGGGGACACAAAGAAATGGGATATTGAACCAGAACAAACTGACTTAAATGCTTCCACTTTCCACTTTGCTGGACCTGAAGTTGATGATGACTATGAGCCACCTAGTAAGCATGATAGTGCTAATGGTAATGCCAGTTCCAATGGCACTATTTGTGGTTCTTATTTACCACAATTTCAATTATCTAATATGGAGGATGATATTTTTGACGACCCATATGATATTTGATCAATGATGGCTGATTGTTGACACTTGACATTATTATTTTGAGCTTTAATATATATCATGGCAAATGAGTTTGACTACTAATATGGTGGTGTATTTTGATATGTTATTTGACTATTAGTACGGTGTTGTATTTTGAACATAATTAGTGCTACACATATGAATATATTTCTGGTTTTTATATATTTTTGTATCAACAAACCCAAAATGAACCCAACCCGAAAACAATTTTGCCTGAACCTGTGAACCAAACCATCAAACTTGAACACCAACTGGTAACATAGCTCAATTAGACACAACTTCACCTTACTTGGCAATTGCCTCTTAAGACTAATTAATCAAGCCTAGTGCTCTACTTCACATGTCCTCCTCTCCTTGTTTTTTATTTTGTTCTTCTGATTTCTCCAACTTTTGTGCACATCACGGTATCAAGCATCAGCTTACTACACTTTACACTGATGGAGCTCAAAATTTCCGCAAAACTTTGGGATCTACATAATGAGAAGACCCTAAAAATGACTATCTTTACCCATGAATTATCCACAAAACAGAACAATGCTATACCAATGAAACAGAGCGGCAAAAGTCAACCCGATAGCAACACTAAGAGAAGCAAGTGACCACCCCAGAAAATAATACATTGTAACAGGGAAGACATCTTCGACCAGCATGTGTTTATCTCATTATGTCCCTACATCGAACAGAATTGCATTTCGAATAAGTTGAAAGAGGGGTTAGCGAAATGAACCATTGCCCGATGTGAAGAATATCAAATAAAATTGGCAGAAATAAAATATCGAACAAAGTGGGTTATCGAGTAAGCAAAATCGAATGGTAGCAAGGAGAGCCTTATTCGATAAATCAAGGGGATTTGCTTGTGGGGTCCAGTATACAGTATCAAACAAAATGCAATTTCGAACAAGATTTAAATATGATGTATCGATTGATGGAGACACTCGAAAAGGTAAGTATGTGGTGGGACCCTCCTTGATACTTTAATAAAATATTTCGAGCACATATTTTCCATAATATTCAAAGCTAGTGTCGAGTAAAGAAGGCCATCGAATAAGATAAAAAACCCTACGTTGAGGCTTCAAGTTAATCGAAGAGGGAATCAGTTGTTGGGACTCATTTGCCCTAATCATTGGATAAGATCAAGTTTCGCATGGACAAATATAGTTGAATAACGATGGCCGAGGTCCTTCGAAAGGTGGTGGGGTCGCTTCGAGCATCGAATAAAATGCTATGTCAAGTAACCCAGCCAAAGGAGAAACAATACATAAGTTATTCGAAGGAAGAACAGAAAGGCTAAAGCAATCGGGATATGTATTAAGCCCCTCTAATTCCCGATGATACATTGGCGCATCTTTTAGCAATAAGAGTCTGAGTCCTTTTGTGGTGCTAGTGATCATGATTGGAAGCAATATAGTATGAATCCCGAAATCCCGAAGGGAAAGTTGGGGCCTAGTGCTAGTGATCGAGAATGGAAGCAACATAGTCTGAATCTTGAAATTCCAAAGGGAAGATTGGGGCCCACATATTGCGAAGTTATAGTTGTAAGGAGGACAAATCATCGGAAATCCGATAGATTGGTGACAATTTTGAACTTCAAAGGATACACTATGTGCGGAGAATTGATGCTCGGGGTGCTAATAATCGGGATTGGAAGTAGAGTAAGGGCAATTCCGAAATTCCGAAGGAAAGCTTTTGAAGTACAAAATCATCCATTGGAAAATGCAAGAAGGAAGTGTGATTCCCGATCTCCAAGGAATGGAACCTATGGATGACAGGTCAGTAAGTTGGCAGTCCAAGGGCGAATCAGAGGGCAACAAGTGGCACACGTTCTAAAGCACGGTGGTGTGTCCAGGATGACACATGGCATCGTTTCGTAACCTCGGGATCCCAACTAACATAGAAAGAGAATAACCACGGGATCGCGAGATAATGCCACATGGCCAACTGATGTGCGCTGATGTGGCAGGATGCAAAGATGGAGCCGACATGGTGTCTAGGTGGTGCAAAGGTGGGTTGTTGAGCCAATCAGAAGATGCCACGTGGCAGTGACCAAATGAAGTTTGAGCAGGAAAATCAAAATTCAAGGCTGAATTAATTTATCGAGTAAGACTGCATTTCGAACAACTTGGAGGCTAAGTAACATGAAGCGTTGTTTTGTTCGAAGGCACTAAAGTGATCGGGAATGGAAGCATAGTAGTGCGATTCCCGAACTTCGAAGATTGGAACCTGAGGACAATCAATATATCAAGCGGAGAGTCATGCCTATGGCTTCATTGGTATAGTTTTGCATTGCGGAATAACGAAACAAAGGTCACACCAACAACCGATGGGTGAAGCGGTATAACCTATACCGATGATCAAAAATACACAGCTCTGTCGGGATAGTAAATGGGCCCTACTTGGAGATGATTAATTCCATAGACTTGTTTTCTTTCCGCAAACTAATCACGACTGTTTGTGAAGAGATGTGTCTCTCCATTCGTATGGAACCTCCTACTATATAGAGGAGATTATTTTCTAATAAAGAAGGGAAGATCAACAATATTATTTACATACACTACATTTCTGCAAGTTATTTTTGTAAACAATGAAGACTTTTTATTATTAATATATACCAGCAAGTTCTTTCAATATGAAGTTGTGGATTTGATCGTTTTGGATTAATCAGTCCTTTGTGATTTTACTCCCAGAAAGTGAAGTTGCTTTCAACCTTTGTGTGTGGAGACTATTTATATTATTCTACAATTTTGATCATTAGATTTAATAAGCATTATTATCTCTATCTTATTAGTCTCATTAAGTTTCAGTTAAAATCAATAAGACTAATTGTGGAATGATAAAGTAATTGAAAGCATCAAAAGGAAGCAATTAATAGGAACATTTCCCATCTCACATAAGTTGTACGTAGGATTAAGAAGAGACTATCTATATAGCCCAATTGAAGAAGGCACTGGTCTATTATCTTTTAAAAGTCATTGTTTTAAGATTACAAGTAGAAAGCAAGAACAATTTTCATTTTACATAAATCAGTTCATAAAAGCATTCAAAATACTCTCAGTATAGTGATCAAAATATAAGTTCAATGATTTATAAATTATAGAATATACAATTCGATCTCCCTCAAGACCCTATTGCCATCTTGAGAGATCAACCAGAAAACTCAAAATATGGCTACAAATCTGCTATAAAAAGCCTTCCCGGAGTATGGGTTAAGGAATAGGTACACCCGCCTTAGCCCTATAGAGCCTAGAGTGCAAGGGAAGAGGATCATAATCAATCATTCCCATTCATTGGCCAAGTCAGTTGGAAAGTCCAAGCAGTGAGTTAGGCAAGCTCATAGGATTTCCAATTTGTTGATTTGGGTACCAACACACCCCTAAAAAAAATGGTGTGGTTGAGCAGAGAAACCACACAATCACTAAGATGCCCAGATCTATGTTGGAATATATCAATGTTCCTAAGAAGTTTTGGGCAAAAGTTGTCTACACTATTGTCTATCTTCTGAACAAGTCTCCTACACAGGTTGTTAAAAGGAAGACCCCAGAGGAAGTACGATCTGCCAAGAAGCCTAACATCACTCACTTGAATGTCTTTGGCTCTTCTTATGTTTGGATTCCGGATGTCAAGTGCAAACTTGGATTCCAAGAGCCAAAAGCCCATGTTCACAAGATACAGTGAAAACCACAAAGCATATCAATTGATTGATGTAGACATTGATCATCTCATATTCAGTCAAGATGTTGTCTTTGATGAAGAATGAGGGCCTTTTCAGCTCTCTTCTCCTATTTTGGGTCTCGAGGATCCGCCTTTTGCCGGCTAAGGATTTCGGTGTTAGTCTTCCATTAGGTCCAGGTCCACCTAATGGGAGGGACTCAGATGTCTCTAACTCTAAAGTTATGGAGTCTCCCAAGCATGATATTGCACCACCCAACTTTCCTCAAGAACCTATTAATCTACATCCTGATGAACCTATTCTAGCCAATCCAGGTCCAATTGTTCCTTTTGAATCAGATATTAGTACTCCTTCTCTCCGGCCAAAATGGTGGCCCAAGACCATAGGTGATCTTCATGATGATAAGTTCATTGAGCGTAGATCGTCTAGAAACAAGAGCAAACGGCAAAATATAGTAAACTTTGCTCTTATGGCCAATATTGACATTGTTTATGAGCCTCAATCCCATTTAGAGGCTAAAGGTGTTCCTAAGCGGGAACAAGCTATGGAAGCAAAACACCATAGTCTTCAAAAGAACAACACTTGGGTCGTAACTGCTCTTCTAATGTTCCCTCTAGGAAGAAGCCCATTAGCTGCAAATGGGTGTATCAAGTTATTGTACAAGGCTGATGGAACTCTTGATAAATACAAGGTTTGGCTAGTTGCTAGAGAGTTCTCACAAAAAAGAGGGCATTGATTATGAGGAAACGTTTACTCCCACAACCAAAATGAGTACCATTCAACTTGTGATGTGAAGATTCAATGGTCCTTCATTGAATCTAGGATATGATTTGCTTCACCTTGGTCAATGTTTTGTTATGCTCAACCAACAAAATCTAGTTAGCGAAAGGTGAAACTCTTGTTTGTTCAAAAATCCAAATGTTGACTCCTTTACTAGCATCTATATTTTGCACCTTGAAAGTGCAAATTTGGAGTACCCTCTAGACAATCAGTCTCTACAACAAAGACTAGTCATACTTCCAACTTCTACAACATAACAAAACCAGACAAATCGGCCAAGAATGACTCGATTCAACTGTCTATCACAAGTGTAAATCAACACCCTAATCATTAGATCTTGCCCTACAGCCCCTGACAAGTTCAATTGACTTCAATTATTGAAGCAAAGGCATCACATTCACTGAAATCATTCGAGAATTCCCTCTCGCAAGTAAAAGCACACTCCATACATGGATTTGGAAGATTTTAAATTACATGCTCTAATACCATGTTAAAATTTTCAGCACCTAGCAAGAAAATTATACACTCAAAAAGTTAACTCTAATTGCAAAGTAGAAATCTGAATACTGTGCTAAATTTGGTGACTGTGCCCTGCTCAAAGAAAACAATTGCCAAGCAACAGATATCGAAACTAAAATTCTTGACTTAAAGTAAAGATCATTATTTTGTTAATGTTGTATCATTGTCGTTTGCAGTATTACAAAGACACTAGCTGCTGAATTTGACCTTGGGTCATATATTGAGCTTTGCTGTGAATATTGTTAAACTGATTAATGTCATTTTCATGTCTAGATTACTCTTTTTCATTACTGCTATAGCAGCGTACTAAATGTGATAGGATTATTAGACACAGGTGAACAACTATGACAAAAGAATGTTCCAAGGCATTATAATGTCCCCTTTTTGAAATGAGATTATAATAATAAGAATTTTTAATATTTAAATCTATAAAATAATAATTATAAAATATAAAATTAAAGATTAATTCAATCAAAAGTAATATATATATATATATGAATTATTCAGCAACCTGAGGACAAAAATCTTACAAGATCAGAAATTTAAGGAGGAAAATTTTTAATTTCTTTTGTCAAGTTAGTGGATGAAAAACCTAAATTAGACAAAAATTTAGAAACATTTCAAGACATTTATACAAGTGAGTAAGCTACAAATTGGAAAAAGCAGAAAATAAGTTTAATGTATTCATAATTGCATTAAAGCTTTAAATCTAAAATTTATAATTATAAGAATTATAAGATTAAAGTTAAATTAGTATTTTATGATTAATTAAAATACTTATGATTAATTATGCAAGTATTTTTGCAAGTTTGGAATTATTAGAATAATATTTATATATTTATTTAGTTAATGGCTAAGTTACCAGATTCGTCCAGAAAAGGCGAAATTCGAAATTCGGTTCGGTCCAAATTCGGGTCCAATCCGAATTTGTCTCAAATTCGCGATTTGACTGAGTAATTCGTCCAGAATTCGCTGGAACGGACCATGGACGAATTTCGGAGGATTTAGAATGAATTTCCATTGCCGCAGGCGAACCCGGAATGAATCTCTAGGCGTTTTAGCGAATTTAGGTCGAATATATATGTGCAATATGTGCACCGTAGATAAGTGATTAAACAGTATAATTCTCCTCCATGTGTCGATGCCCTCCTATCCTGCTTGAACAGTCACGTCTCTATACGCAGGTCGTGTCTCTTCTCATATATGACAAATCCCTGAGCAGTCACCGACACAACAGGTTGCGGGGTCGAGTCCGCAGGGCGATCAACGAAATAAACCTCACGATTAACATAGTAACCGTAGGGGCATCTAACGGTTCCAAACTGGGGGCTAAGATAGTGCTTGTAGCTTGTCGAACCAGTGTTACTGCAAACATAATATTTGGGGGGCTCGGCAAGTTTAGCGGCAGCAGGAGGAGTGGGGGCTTCAATATTCAGTAAATAATTCGTATAAATGGCGGAGAATATTTTTTGGCCGAGGACAGATTTATCGACTTTCATGAAAGAATCTGACATAGCTTCCATGCTGTTATACAGATTGGCTATACAGCATGGTTTGTTGGTTGCGTCACTGCGCAAGGCAAGTTTAGCGACGACTCCCGTTGGAAGTGTCAGAACATAGGGAAAAGTATAGTATGAATAATAATATTATAACTTATTATCAGAATAATCTTATTAATTAAGAATTAATATAATATTACAAAGAATAATATTATAATATTACAGATTAATATTGTATTGATAAATAATATTGATATTGATTAATTATTGTTATTTCTAACATAATAAAATAGTTATTGATTTAACAATTAACTATATTGATTAATTTATTTAATTATTAATTATTATATCCTATTTGCATATATATATATACATATACATACATACATATATATATATATATATATATATATATATATACCGGATGAACCCAAAACGAATCGAACCCAGTCCAAAAAAAATTTGTACGAATTTCAAACCTGAATTTCGAACCCGCATCCATACCGGAATCCGAACCGGCAACTTAGGTTAATGGTCAATAATGTAATATTAAGTCTAGTTAAACAGTTTCTAAATTAGTCTTTAGTTATTGATTTTTTTTTAGGAAACATCGTCAATGTATATGTACATTTCATCCTTTCAATAAAATCAAGCAATTACCACTGTAACATGGTATTAGAACGAGAGGCAATTCTTTTTGAAAATTTTGATAATCCAAAAAAAATTCTTCGTGAAATTCTTAGTGTAAATTTATCTTCGTCTTTCTGCAATTTCTAGGTAGTTTTTAAATCCGATCACAAGCTTCTGCAAGTTCATGATTTCAAATTCATGTTGATCCTGGTCGTGGTTTTTCTAGGTTTCATCTGTTACAAACCACGAAAAAGACTTTTACAGCCCGTGTATTTTTTCTTTCAATGATTGCTTTTGTATTCGTGTTTTCTCTACTTGTGTCGATTCAAAAGATTTTCCTCTGTGTTTTGTGCGATTTCATTTGGCTTTCTTCCTTTTCAAGATGTCGTTTTTGTTTCAACCCGCATGTTTTGAAGGCATTGTTTGTTTGTCCTCTAGCGTTTGCAACAGCTCTTTGGTTCTTTCTACCCAAGTTTTTTGCAGTTTTAGGCATGATTTCCTCACATTTTCTGCTCACCTTATGACATGTTTTTGCCTCGTTCTTTGCTTCACGAAAATCTACAAAGGTTTGTGGCGTGTTTTTTTATTCTTCAACTCGCACAACAGATTAAAGAAGATATTGTTTTCGCAACTGTGCTTCTAATTCATGTTGATCCTGGTCGTGGTTTTTCTAGGTTTCATCTGTTACAAACCACGAAAAAAGACTTTTTACAGCCCACGATATTTTTTCTTTCAATGATGCTTTTGTATTCGTGTTTTCTCTACGTGTGTCGATTCAAAGATTTTCCTTTGTGTTCTGTGCAATTTCATTTGGCTTTCTTCCTTTTCAAGATGTCGTTTTTGTTTCAACCTGCGTGTTTTGAAGGCATTGTTTGTTTGTCCTCTAGGGCTTGCAACAACTCTTTGGTTCTTTCTACCCAAGTTTTTTGCAATTTTAGGCACAATTTCCTTGCATTTTCTGCTCACCTTATGACGTGTTTTTGCCTCATTCTTTGCTTCACGAAAATCTGTAAAGGTTTGTGGCATGTTTTTTGATTCTTCAGCTCACACAACAACTTAAAGAAGATAGTGTTTTCCCAACTGTGCTTCGTGGAAATCTGAAAGGGTTTCTACATTTCTTTTTTGAATGTTCTCTACTATTTTTACTCCTATTTTCTGTGCTTAATTTCTTCAGTACCTGCAGTTGGGATTTCTTCTTCACCTTGACCTAGAGTTTATGGGCCTTTGTTTCTGTGGCGAAAGTTTTTGACTGATTTTTTGAATAATAATAAAAAATTAGGGTTTTTCTGCATTGGGATTCATGCCAACAAACTTTTTGTTACCTCAGAATATGTGTCTGATTTTGCCTCTATTTTTTTAGCATCGTGATTCATGCCTCAAGTTTCGTGCAATCAAAATTTCAGCCTTTTCTGTTTATCTTCTTTTTCATGCCTCGAAAAGCTTGAAAGATGACCTCTTTGACCAACATATTGTTGGAAGGCAGTCAAAAATTTAACAGTCACAACTACAACATCTGGAAGCAACGGATGATGACAAATTTTGAATATCAGTGCCTTGATGAGATTGTCTTAAGCAAGTCTACTTGTCCTACAACAGCGGGTCCAAATCAAACTAAATTTAATGATAAGAATAGGGAAGCCATAATGTTGATTAAATTGTTGATCACCGATGATCAGCCAATGATCAGCTGCCTTAGGTTCCCTCAGACAATACAGCAGCAAAAATATGGGATTATTTGAAGAGCCAACGTGATACATCTAACAAGAGTTGTGCATTTTTTCTGAAGAACGTGTTTTTCTCGATTATGATGGATGAGAGGATGTCCCTATGGGAACATCTCACAAAAATCAAGGACATTCGTGATCAGTTGGAGGCGACTGGTCAGACAATGGAAGAAGACATGGTAGTAATCACTCTAAGAAGTCTACCAAAGTCTTACAAGCACTTTATTGAGACACTCAACACTACTTCAACTAATGTTGACATGAAGTTTCCAAATCTTTGCACCAAACTTTTGCAGCAATATCAATGGAAACAACAGTTTGGTAGCACCGCTATTTTGTCCTCCATGGAACAGGCCTTTACAGCAAATTCTTTTGTTCCAAACAAAGGGAACAGTCAGTTCTCTCAGCAAAAAGGCTTAGGTCAATTTCAGGACAGCTTCAAGAGGAAAAACATTTAGTGCAACCATTGCACAAGTATGTTCACATGAAGAAAGAGTGTTGGCATCGTTTGGCTTCTGAACAGAAGAAGCAAGGAGGGTCTCAGCAGAAGACCAATGTAGCAAAGCACATTGAGGACATTGAACAGAAGGAGTTTGCTTTCTATGCCTTTATGGCCAAATGCCCAACAAATCACATCAAATCATCTACTTGGTACATCGACTCAAGTGCTTCTCGACACTTTACTCATCATCAAGATTGATTCACTAAATATACACCATTCATTAATTCAGTTATTTTTGGAGGAGCAGATGAGTATACTGTTGCCGAAAAGGGCAACATGCAGATTCAATCTCGAGGGAGGAATTTAATTTTCCTCAATATATACTAAGTTGTAGGCATGGAACTCAACCTTCTCTTTGTCAGTCAGATTATGAGACACTCTCCTCAGCTGGATGTGGTATTTAGTTCACACAAATGTTGTATTGTTGATTGGGAGACTTGCACTACAGTTGTTGTGGGTATTGAGGATCATGGTCTTTATAGAGTCATCGACACTAGTGATTCTCAAGAGCATGTCATGGCAGCCAAAAGTTCTTCCACCAGCAATCTCTGGCATCAATGATATTAGCATCTAAACATACACTCTCTATCAACTAGTTCGTGAGGATCTAGTGGTTGGCTTACCTGAGATTCAGGCTCAAAATCATGGAGTTTGGGGAGCTTGTCAGGCTGGAGAGCAGCATCAAACTCCATTTTTGGATGGCGATTCTTGGTGAGCTTCCAAATTATTACACTTGGCTCACACTGACGTATGTGGACCAATGAACACTCCTTCAATTTCTTGGTCCATGTATTTTCTATTATTTGTTGATGATTTCAGTCATAAAATGTGGGTTTATTTTCTTAAACAAAAATCAAAGGTGTTTAGTATGTTTTAGAAATTTAAGGCATTGGTAGAAAAAGAGTCAAGTCAACAAATAATAACTCTTAGGATAGAGAATGGCAGGAGAATTTGCTTTTTTTATTTCTCCAACTTTTGTGCACATCACGGTATCAAGAGTCAGCTTACTACATCTTACACCCTTCAACAAAACGGTGTGGTTGAGTGGAGAAACCGCACAATCACTAAGATGGATCTGTCTATGTTGGAAAGTAGAAATGTTCCAAAGAAGTTTTGGGCAGAAGCAATCTACACTATTGTCTATCTTCTGAACAAGTCTCCTACATAGGCTATTAAAAGAAAGACTCCAAAGGAAGTCTAGTCTGGTAGGAAGCCTAACATCACTCACTTGAAAGTCTTTGGCTCTTCTCTTATGTTTGGATTCCAGATGCCAAGCGCTCAAAACTCGATTCCAAGAGCCAAAAGCCTATGTTCAAAGGATAAAAGTGAAAACCACAAAGCATATCAACTGATTGACGTAGACACTGATCGTTGCACATTCAGTCAGGATGTTGTCTTTGATGAAGAATAAGGGGCTTTCAACTCTCTTCTCCTATTTTGAGTCCTGAGGATCCAACTTTGCAGGCTAGGGATTTGGATGTTTGCCTTCCATTAGGTCCACCTAATGGGAGGGATTCAAATGACTCTAATCTAAAGTTGTGGAGTCTCCCAAGCATGATATTGCACCACCCAACTTTCCTCAAGAACCTGTTAATCTACATCCTAATGAACCTGTTCCAACCAATCCAGGTTCAATTGTTCCTCCTAAATCAGATGTTAGTACTTCTACTATCCGGCTGAAATGGTGGGCCAAGACAATAGGTTATCTTCAGGATGACAAGCTCATTAAGGGTAGATTGTCTAGAAACAAGAGCAAACAATAGAATACAGTAAACTTTTCTCTTATGGCCAATATTCACATTGTTTCAGTCTCAATCCTATTCAAAGGCTAAAGGTATTCCTGAGTGGGAACAAGCTATGGAAGCAAAACACTGTAGTCTTCAAAAGAACAACACTTGGGTCCTTCTTGATCTTCCCTCTGGGAAGAAGCCCATTGATTGCAAACAGGTGCATCGAGTTAAGTACAAGGTTGATGGAACTCTTGATAAATACAAGGCTCAACTAGTTGCTAGAGGGTTCTCACAGAATGAGGGCATTGATTATGAGGAGACTTTTGCTCCCACAACCAAAATGAGCATCATTTGACTTGTTTTTGCCATTTCAGCCCAGTTTGGATGGAAAGCCCATCAAATGGACGTCAAGAGTGCAATCCTCAAAAGTGACTTGCAAGAAGTCTATATGACGCAACCTCCTAGTTTCAAGGTTGCTAGTAAAGAACACAAGGTATGCAGACTAATGAGAGCACTCTATGGCTTGAAACAGGCTCCTTGGACTTGATACACAAAGATTGATAAGTACCTCAGTGATCAAGTCTTTCAGAGGAGCCCTTTTGACTCAAATTTGTATGTCCAAACTACTGGTGGTGATATACTTCTATTGTCATCTATGTTGATGACCTAATTATTACTGGAAGTTCAACACTTTTGATTGAGCATATCAAACAAAGTTTGTGCTTGTTCTGTTGTGAGGTCTTCACAACATCACCCCATTGCAAATGGGAACCCTCTCTTTTGCATGGAAAGTGGGAGTAGGTGCTAGTTTTGGCATTCTCTGAGTCCGAGAGATGAGTTTCAGCAACTTTTGCCCATCTTAGGGTCAAGTCACTGATGTCATGAGCAAAGGATCCAAGACTTTGTCGAGCATTGAGAGAGATGGAGTTTGAGGTCTAGGATCTAGTGAGGCGACAACAAGCCCGGGTTACTATCTAAGTCTCATCACCTTGAAAGAGTAAAGTTTGGACTTGAAAGATGAGGAGTTGAGATCAAGAGAAGCATGATGGTGAACACTTAGTGAGTTTGAGATGAAGATGAGACTGATGAAGATTTTGAATGGAGCGAAGAAGTCAACTTGGAGGATACAATTGGGAAACAAACTTGGATTAAGAAACCATGGAGTTTTATGACTTTTCAAGAAGGGATGAGATGAAAGAGTATGAATAAGGGGAAAGAATTCACTTGGACAACGTAAAGAACGTGGGCAAAACGAAAGATGAATGTTTGGGGTGACTTGGACTTGTGTCCAAGGACAAGTCGAAATCTAACCTGGCTTTAGAGAGAATTGTCCAAGGACAGGTCGAATTCCAACCCACCCTTGGACAAGGTGGTCCAAGGACCCCCTGATTTCTCCCTCTTGACTTTGGGAAATTCTCATCCCTTAAGCAATCATGCATGGAGAAAACAAAGATTTTAGAGCAGGAAACCTTATTCCCCCTTCCAAGTTGAACTTATGGAGATGATAACTTTCAAGGCAAATGTGAAAATCAGATTTCAAATCAAGCCATGAAGTCAAGATCAACATCAAACTCACTTTATTGCAAACAAAATGAGAAGTTGAAAGTGAAATTGTGATGAGAATAAGGAGAGAAGCAAATTGAGACAAATTGAGAGAAAAGAAGTTAAGAGATGAGTGTGACAAACTTGGATTTTGTGTCCAAGGGCAAGTCGGATTCCAACATGGCCTTTGACATACTTGTCCAAGCATAGTCAAAATCCCACCCGCGAATGGAGAACATAGCTGTTGTAATTTTTTCACGCATCATCCCATTGCAAATGGGGACCTCCTACTTCTTTGGTTTGATTGGCCCTTTCTGGTTTTGTTTCCTCAGTAGTTCTAGCGTCGATCTCCTAAAGTTCCTCATGTCCCAAGTGAGAATTAACAGCTTTATTTTGGAATCTTTTTTGATTGAGAATTGTGATTTTGGATGAAGTATTGAATTGAAAGCCTTTTCAAAAATGAGCCAGTAAAATTTGGGTCATTTGGTGAAGTTCCTATTTTTTAGGGTTTCCTACTTTTTAGGGATTTCTATTTTTAGTCTCTAATTGTCTTAATTTTGAGTTTTGGAGTGGTTCCTATTTTTTAGGGACATCTATTTTTAGTAAGCCTCAAATTGCCCTAATTCCACTTTTAAATGAACTTATTGTTTCTAGCAGAATAGATCAACACTGGTTGGGAGTGAGAAAATGGATATACAAAAAACATGATCAAAAAGCAATCTGAGAAGGCATTAAAAGGCAAAAGGGCAGCTTAAAAAGACAAAAAACACCAAAATGGGGTCAGTGTGCAATGCATTGCTCATTTCTATAGAGGTTTGACAATAGGGCAATAACTTATATAGGGGGGCACATTCAATCATTGGATGAGCTCCAATGCTACAAGTGAATGCAATGAGTAGTGTTAGGAAAGCAATGCAATGAGCAAAGTTGATAAATGTAATGTCCCCTTTTCGGGGCACATTATTTCTTGTCGTGTCATTAGCCTTTTTACCTTGCTCCAATGGGCTAATCGAGGCTTGGCAGTGTTCAGGGAGATATTTGGCCTAGGTGATTTAAGTTCCAGGCCAATCGGAGCAGTTTCCACAAGTTTCCAAGGTACTTACTATTTTTAGTAAGTCAGCAAGGTTCAAAATTATTGGACTTGGAGCGTCTCACTGAGAGCTTTCCAGCAAGCTATCACACATCGTCATCCAAGTTCATTTGGTCCTCCGTTTTAATGCCAGATGATTCCTCACTTTATTTATTATGTTACTTTATTACTTAACGGTCATATTTATTTAAAAGTAACTTAAGGTGGAAATATAAAGAGACAACATGGGAATATGAAGAGACAAAATGAGGAAACTGAAGAGTCACAGCTGCAACCTTAAAAGAAGGCTTCGGGTCTCATTGAGTCATGCTTCAGTTTATGGATTTTTATTTCTCATTAAGAATTCGAGAAGCTTCAGCTTTCGAATCTGAAACCTAAGTACGGAAACCTTCAAGATTTCTCGGTGGATTGGACAGAAACCCAGTTTATCTCCGTTGCGGATTCACATCAGAGTTTGTCATTGTTTTATAGGTTCTTATCATCCAGTCTTACTATTATTTGCTGTATTCCAGATTGGGATGTTGTAATCTATGGTTTTTGTATTGTTGTTGTATAATACAAATCATTTTCTGAGAAGTTTAATAAGATTATATTTGTTGGTTATTCAAATATATATGCTGGTTATTTGCATGCTTTTATTTGTTTCAAATCTGCATAAGATATATTTGCGAAATTCGGAGAATGGCCGGTTAGGGTCATTACAATAAAGCAATGCAAGGCGAGTCAAGCTAGGAGAGCATGAGAAGTGAGCTAATATGGTGAAATGTTGGGTAGACCCAACACCAGTAAGCATGGAAAGTAGTAAAAGTCATGGGTGCATGGAGGAATAGCAAAATGGCTAGGTTTCAAAAATTTAGAGCGCCCAAACATCGATGACTGGGAATCTGTCTTAAGTGGAAAATTTGTTTGCATTTATAGAACACACCCAGCACATTGATGAATTCGCATGGCCCAAAAGACCACCACCATATATTCTATGCACTCTATAGCACTAATACTTCACGGGCTAAGTGTGACCATCAACACCAACTTTACAAATTAATTCTAAAAAGTACAAAATCGCCAATACACCCGTCAACAAGGACCAAGTAAAATTAACCTACATGCCAAGACAGAAGTAGAGGAGAATGAATGTGTCTTCGAGATGTCTACATGAGGCTTTGTAATGAGGCATCGATCATTATTTGATTCATTGGTTAAGGATATGTTTACCAAGTGAAAATTATCTTTGAGTGCTCATATGTATGCACATAAAATGGGAAGACTCCTACATTGAAAAAACAATTCAGTGTCTTCCATTACCCTATCATGGATGAAGACATTCTTGACTAGTTATTCAACAGTTCAAAATCCAATGCATATCACTACTCTCCTACAACGTGTGGATAATGGGCGTTACTTGACATGCTCATCCAAATGACAGGAATCTGTTTTGAAAACTCAAAAATTCATCACTCACGTTTGTATGCGCTCATCAATGTGGATTCCACAAGCAAGGAGAGTGCTTTGAATGCAAAAATTCATCGTAGGAGTCCAAATGCGTTCAGAACACAAAATTCACTTGGCAAAGGAATGGTTTGAAAAGCAATCCAAAGATCTAATATGCAATTAAGGCCGAGATGCGCTCTGGGCGCAAATATCATGTGCTCATGGAAAGACTATGAAGTCAGAAAATCCGCCAAACCCTCCAAAATGCGCTCAAGGCACAGTTCCTACAATGTCGAGGAATCCCATCTAGCTCCAAAAGTCCACCAAGTGCCTTCATATGCGCTCTGAGCGTGATTTCCATATGGTGAAGGAAAGCATGGAGGAGGAAATTTCGTGAGGTGTCTTCAAATGCGCCCAAAGAGCAAATTTGCAATGATCACGGAATGCATGAAAGGAAGGAAAATCCGTGATGGAAGCCAAATGCGCTATGGGTGCAAACTTCATGCAAGCAAGGAAATATTGAAATCCTTCATACCTACAGATATGCGCTCAATAGCGCTATTTTGGCTATGCACGAGAAAAAGATTTCAAAGTTTAGTAATCCTACACTATAATATAAATGTGCCCAAAATAACATTTGCTAGCAGACATAGGAAATAATCAAAATATACTTTGCCCGTTGAAATAATTGAAAGGTAAGGTTTAAGTTTGATGAAGTGTGAAATCAATAATATGCACTCAAGATAAATAGTGGAAATGGGTTGCATATTACAAAGTTCTGTGGCAATAAATAAATGAACCCGTGAAGAAATTGCAACAACATATTTAAAATTTGAAAGTCACAAGAAATTTAAATTATGATAACGGATTTTGAAATTCGTCAAAAAAAAAAAGAAATTCAAGTCGAGATCAAGATTTCACAAAAAATTGGAAATAATTCAAATTGTCTAAGGGAAGGAAAGTTCCAACTTCTTTCAAATACGCATCCATGAGCGAAGAAAGATAGTATGTGAATTCTAGAGAGAGAAGATAGAGACACAAGAATCTTGAAGAGAGCCTTTTTTAGAGGGAGAAAATTTATTTCCAAAGAGAGGTGAAATTTAAGAGTTTGAGGAATTAGAAGAGGCTGTGAAATTTGAAGAGAAGTAATTCTGAAGCAAATTTGAAAAATCAGAGAAAGAGGCATGAGAATGTTAGAGAGAAAGGAATTTTAGAGAGAAAAATATAAAAGAATTTTTTATGTGATTCTTACATCAATTATTTTATTTTGCAGGAGGAAGAATTCCAGCTCCAGATGTTCAAGGAAGAAATCCAAGTCCAAGAGTTCCAATTCCAGCATTCAAGACATCCAAGATTCAAGTGATCCAATTCAAGACATTCAAGGTTCAGGACTTCAAAAGATCAAAGTTCAATCCGGCGATCCAAGATCATGTTCAAGGCAATTCTATGTGAAGAAATTCCAGAATGACAGAATCAATTACGAGGGAGCCCAATCCATTTTAAGATGGATTCCCAAGCAATCACATGGAAGGAAGAAAATGGTCAATCCGGCAATCCAAGACCATGGTCAAGGCAATTCTATGTGAAGAAATTCCAGAATGACAGAATCACTAACGAGGGAGCCCAATCCATTTTAAGATGGATTCCCAAGCAATCACATGGAAGGAAGAAAATGGTCAAGGGGATAATTTCAAAAGAGATAATTAAAGTTGGATCTGGGTTACAAAATGATGCAGTTAGAATTGAGCCTACAAGGCACCTGCATGCTAATATGGCACCCAGTCATCTCCCCCAACTAATCAAAGGTCTCCAAGTCAAACTTCCATGCATTCAAGAAACAGAATCAAACATAGACTATTCTCGGTGAGCGAGTATTTAATGCATAATGAGTGTTCATTTCATCCCACTCTTGCTAAATGGTCTAACATAGTGGGCATTTCTTACCCCACTAAGGAAGTGGTTTTCTCTTGAATGGTTTGTGTGGACCCATACATTAATTGTAGATTCTCTTTCTAAGCCCTAACCCTAATTAGGGTTGATGCGGCACAATCTGGGCCATCGATTTTGTTTCAATCCAAGCCACTCATTGTAATTGGACTCCTATATAAAGGCCTCACCTCTCATTTGTAAAGGATGGAATTTGGAGATTGTTACTTATGAGCTACTTTTTGATGTGTGTTTTATGACCCACCAAATAGTAGAACAAAATACTAAGGTATCTTATCCTCTCTTGATCAAAATCTCATGTATGCTAAGATTGCAAAAAGATCATACATGTGACTCCAAGGTTCATTTCGTGTCAAGCCTTGACCGTAGATAAGCTTAATGGTTGATGTGATTTGTTGATAATCACGAGGGGCCTTACGTTGGCATTGAAATTGATTTCAAACCATACTAAATGCAGGAGCTATCGAAAGATGTGGCAATAGAGTACTTTTTGGGGGGTTTTTCAAAAATATGCGGAAAGCAAATAGGAAGGGTTTAGGAATTCTAATCTACTCCTAAGGGCAATGACAACAACAGATATTGCTTTGATGGACAAAATTCAAAATAACCAAGCTCCGCTTCACCTAGATAAACAACTACCCGAGGCCCGGTACAATATTCAAGGGGTTATGAAGAGGATTTTCATATCACATCAAACATCATCAAAACGAACAATGTGCGTTGATCGATAGAAGTTAAGCATACATATAGGTGGGTTCAAGCTAACTTTGCACAACAACTTACAGTCAACAAACCGTCAAAAGTTTGAACCAAGGAATTCATCAAAACACCATTGCATTCTCCATTAAAATCACAACACTTTAACTAACCAATCTAATCTAAATAAGGGAATAAGAAAACAAGCAAGCCTCAAGACACATCAAATGATGAGCAAACTTCAATGAAAATTCTATTGTCTCAATAGCTCTTAGCAACAATCTCAGAATTCCACTGCTTACAAATGAGAAATGAGGCCTTTATATAGGTCCTCGAGTACAACGAGTGGCTCGGATCAAAACAATAACCAATGGCCCAGATTTTGCCACCTCAACCCTAATTAGGGTTAGGGCAAGAAAAAAGGAATCTCTATTAATGCACGAGTCCACACAGACCAATGAGGAGAAAACCACTTACTTAGTGGGGTAATAAATGCCCACTATGCATGTTCATCCAACAGAAGAATGGGGTGAAATAAACATCCACTATGCATTAAATGCACTATTTTCCTTGAATGGATTATTCTTGATTCCCTTCCTTAAATGAGTTGACTTTGACTTTAAGAACCTTGATTAGCTGGTGGAGATGACTGGATACCATGGCAGCATGTTGGGTGTCATGTAGGCTCAAGTCTTTTAAAATGCATCATTTCGTAATCCACATCCAACTTTGAATACTCTCCTGAAAAATATCTCCTTTTGATCATTTTCTTCTTTCTATGTTCCTGCTTGAGAATTCATCTTCTGAAAATGGATCGAACTCCTTTGTTGATGATTCAGCCATTTCAGAATTTCTTCATGTAGAGCTGCTTAATTGTGCACTTGGCCTTTCGAAGGAAAATCAAGATGTTACATTCTTCCTTGTCAATATCTGCACTTAAACTTGATATCCGAAACTTGAGTGCCTCAAATTGGATCACTTGAAATTTAGACGTCTTCGGTACTGGAACTAGAATTCTCGGACTTGAATATCCTACTCGAACATCTCGAGCTGAAATTCCTCCTACAAAATGAAATAACGAACATAAGAATCATGCAAGGAATTCAAATAAAAGGGGGATTTCAACATCTCATTCCAAACTTGGAAGAAATCAAAGCTCTTGGAGTCCAAAAAACTTCTTCTCTCAAACATTCTTGTGCCCTTTTCTCTAATCCTTCAAACTCTGCAAATTCACCTCTTTCTAGAAAGATATTTTCTCTCTCTAGAAACTCGCACATTTTTCATCAAAACTTCACTTCAAAGATTCTTCTTCATTAAGTTTCATCTATGAGTGGATTCTCGAATGGGTTGGGACGATTTATCTTCCATTTACCATTTTCACCTCTTTTGCACTTTAAAGAATTTATTAATTACATATTAAATATTAAATTTAATATTTAATTAATTTTTAATTTAGCTCCAAAATTTGATTTATTTCAATTTTCCAACTTTAATCCCCAATCGAACTACCTAAGTTTATTGTTGCCATCCGAGTTCGCAATTCAACTTGTCACTTAAATCAAATTGAATTTTATCTTTGCAATTTCTCTCATGACCAATATTTGAATAAAATTCACCATATCAACCATTCATCATCACCCCTCTTTAAATACTTTTCAAAATCTTAATTCCTCCCCCATCTAAATATTTCACCCCAAATTGCCTTTATTCTCATGAGCATGAACCTTTATGGCTAAATATTTTAATCAATTAGTGAATCCCCTTGATGATCCATATTTGATGAAATGTTATCACAACTGAATATATGACCCACGAGACTTTATTTATTTAAACAAATTGCTCCATCCCCTAAGTTTGTGTTTGGGCACATCAATTCCCTCACGAACTTCCTCCTTTTATTTAATATTCCCTAACTTTGAGGGAAATGCACTCTAGGCTCAAATCAAGCTTACCCATGGATTTTTTATTACAAAGATTACTTGACTTGAGTGTTATCGCACTGAAGCGTGTTTGAGAGTATGTGAGGGATTTTCTCATTTTGGGAACATTTTGTGACTTCATACATTTTGCGCTCAGGCGCAAAACGAGACAATAGGCAGACTTTTCATTTTTTCAATATTTCGTGACTTGGTCAAAACCACGCTCCGAGTATCTCGAGCTTCCACAAGGGCAATTTCTTCTGCAACGTTTTCTTTCATTTCATTTCTTCATAGAGCAATGTTTGTTGGTGCTCTGAGCACACTTCAAATCTTGAATGGACTCTTCACTTATTCATATCTTGTTGGAAAACTGCGTCCTGGTAGTGATTTGGAATTACCTGCAAACATTTTCTTCATTCCTTACCACACGCGCTCAAGACGTTTGGCTTTGTATGCTCATGGAGGGTCTTTTGTATATTCATGGAGGATCCCAAATTCCCATATCGTGGCTAGACAAATTTTTTTGTCGTAATCCTCCCTTCATGCCGTTTTGTGTCTCGCACTAGAAACTTGTCTTTGAAGATGTTGCAAACTAGGCGATGGGAGAGCTCTGGCTTGGTGCTTGAACGTGCATTGGACCTTTCTTATCTTTTTCAACTTTTCCTTAACCATGTTGGAGATGTGTTGGGCGGATACAGGGATCACTGACAAATGCTTTCTTCCAAACTTTCTTTGCAAGGCGAGTTCAGTTTGCATGTTCCTTCGTTAATTACAATTTGCTCCCATGGTGTGCTCTGAGACTTCCAACGTGGATATTTCCTCTTCAAAATTCCCTTACTCATGTGGAAATACACCCAAGTCGTGTGAGGAGGCTCAAGACAAATGGAACAACTATGAACCTAAGAGACTGCTACTAGAGCTAGTGAGACGACGAAAAACATAAAGGGGCAAGCTAGCAAAAAGATAGGGGTCCCATCTTTGATGGGCGATGTGTGATTAGATCACAACACTACTGAGATAATAAAGTTGTCATTAAAATTTGGTGATTTCTTGATGTATCTTGGTGCTTGCATGTTCTCTTTGCTCCCTCACTTAGAATAGATTTGTTTTCAAGTACTTAGATGGATGTGATTGATAATAGTGTTATGGTGGAATCATCTTGTTCATACCTTTTGTTTGTAGATGATTCTTAAGCACAGTGTAAGGTTGGACTTGCGCCATTATGTGGATGCTTTACTTTTGTCTTTAATGCACATTATTCGTTTTGATGGTGTTCACTGGGATATGAAAACTATTTGCACAACCCTTGAAGAATGCAACTCGCTTTGTATAGTTGTTGAATTTTGCGAAACAAAGTTTGGTAGATTTCATCATAGCAGTATTCATCTTCCAAGTTCTTAGGATTCGCATAGAATTTCTAGACCCTACTCTCTTTTACATTCTGCATATTCGTGAAAAACCAAAAAAAGTACTCTCATTGCAATATAATTTGAAAGCCAGTATTGTTTAAAGTCAACTTGAGGAACATAATGTAAGGCTCCTCATGATACCAACATATCACATTTACCATCGAGCTTATCCAACCTAGAAGGAAACTTGGAAATTGCTTGTGTGATCTTACTTGCAATCTTAGCATACGCGGAATTTTCATCGAGAAGATAAGATACTTCAATATTTTATTCTATTGTTGGTAGATCATAAAACACATATCAACAATACCTTGGGTCCCAATTGATTCATAAGTCAAGTAGGGATGATTCTAAGCACCACAAGGCCAACTGAAGGTGAAAAGTGATACATTTCTTTATCCAAAGGCATGATATCATACCTGCAAGACAAGAAATTCAAAGAACTAATCTCAGATTTCTCACTACGATGCAAATTAATTTAACCAAAATTGATCAATCTCAACTTGAAGAGGAGTTTAAGGGCCAAAATGAAAGGATGAAGCATGAAGGCAGCAAAGTTTCAAGTGAAGACAAGAGGGAAATGAAGAGACACTTACATTTGTGTGCAAGGAGAGGTCGGAATCTGACTTGCCCTTGGACAGATCTTCGAGCATTGGCAATTCAAGTTTTCATTTGCTTTTCTCCCACCTCTTATCAATGTGAAGAATCAGCTTTTGTTGAGATTTAAGGAAACAAACTCGGATTTGATTGAATCAATTCCATGTCAAGAAGTATCATATGGACTTTCAGATTTCTTCAATGTTGTTTGTGCTAACTATTTTTGTGAACCTAATAAGTTTTCTCTTTTGTTTTGCAACAAAAACAGGGATACTCGAGGTTATGAGGACAATTCAAGTGATGAGTGACTTCCACTTCAAACCCTCAAGCAAGTGTAGCACGGAGAAGTCAAGAATTCAAGTATCCACAAGCAAGCAAAAGGGTCTGAAATTGAAGGCCCAAATAAAGATTCCAATACAAGCTCAAAGTCAGATTATTAAAGTAGAATTCGAAGGACAAATTGTCCAAAAGAAAAAGAAACATCAATGCCACAAGTGGAGGAAAATTATCAATAACTTGCATTTAATTTGATCAATTGGAATGATCCAACCACATAAGGTAACTTCTCAATTTCAAAAATCCAAAGTTCAAGATTTCAAGTACAAGTTCAAATCATGGCAATGAGAAGACTTCCAAAAGGATGAAAGACTTCAGGAAGATGAAGCAATCTAGGAATATGAGTCATCACAATTGAAGATTCAATAATGTTGAGTATCAAGAGATATTTCTTTATCTCGAAAGAAATTCAAATTTATAAGATAAGCATGCTAAGGTGGCACCCATTCATCTTCAACCAATTAGAAGGCTCCAGTTGCACGTGTCCAAGCTCATTGAATCAAATCATGCCAAGTGTATGCGTGGAGTCCACATAATACTTCTACCTAACCTATTTTCTAATTGGTCAATAAAAGCCATGTCATTTTCTTATTGGCCCACAAGGCAGTGCTTTATTATAATTGGTCAAGCATTTAATGCTTGTAACAATTAGTTACATTGGGGCTTTGTTGGATTAATCTCGGCCCTTGATCTTGAATCGATCCGAGCCAATCATTGTACTTGGACACTATAAAAGGCTAGCTCAAATCATTTGTAAGAGAGACTTATTTAGATTGTTGCTATGATATTGCCAAATTGTTCTTAATTCATTATTGGTTTTCATGGTGGATTACTTGTATCATTTTTGGTTTCTACATTTCCTCACTTAGAAGAGGATTTTGTTAATGTTGAGTAGAAGTAGTTTAGTTAGATGAAAGTAATTGTGAATCAATCTTGTGGAGCTTGCCTCATCCATACCAATACTTGTTTGTTAACTGTAAGTTTGCCTTGTGTGGTCAACTAGAAGTTTAATGAGCTTTATTTCGATTATTGCTTGCACGTTGAATGCATCCATTGCTGGTGTTAATGCAATGGCAATAGTTTGAACATCTTACATTTCCCTTAGAAGATTGCACTAGCTTGGTGGAGTTGATGACAAGACTAAGTCTAGTAGAGTCACAAAGACATTCAAAGTTTCTTGCATTCTAGGAGTAAAATAGCTTTCTAAAACTTTGCCTATTTGCTATTTGTTTGATTAGAAGTAATTGAAGAGCTTACATTGCCATATCTTTCACATTTGTAAAGTTGAAGTCTAAGTGAACTAGCGTAAGTACCTTTGTGATACCAACATATCACATCATTACAACTAAGTGACAGTCCACAACTAGAAGGAGTCTTGGGTTTGTCTGATTTGATCACACAATCCATATACATTGTTTAGCATATGAGCTTCCTTGTTCAAGAGAGTTGGAGATTTGAAGTTTCATTTGGGATACTAAGTATTTGATTCTGCATGTTGAAATAGTCACAAAACTTGCATCAACAAGTCCTTTGACATGACACATTTGGGACTTCTGCATTACTGCTTAGGTGTTGAGGTTTGGCAAAGAGATGATAGTGTTTTTATATCTCGGTCAAAGAATGGCAAGAGTTTGCTAGACGAATTTTGGATGCAAGATTGCAAACCAGCATCCACACCTTTGGAGAAAGGGTTGAAATAATCAACCAAATCAAATTCACCTTTGGTTGATGAATCCATCTTTAGGCTAGTGGGCAGTCTCATCTATCTCACTACCACTAGAACTAACCTCAGTTTTGTCGTCAATTACATCTCTCACTTCATGACAGCCCCTAGAGCTAAACACTTGGTTGCAGTGAAGCATGTGTTGCGATATGTGAAGGGTACTTCCAGTTTTGGGATTCTATACAGCAAAAGCAATGATCCTCGACTTATTGGTTTCACAGACTTAGATTGGGCAGCTTTTGTTGATGACAGGAAGTCTACATTTGGGTATGTCTTTAGTTTGGGCACAAGTGCAATCGCATGGACTAACAAGAAACAGTATGCGGTAGCTCTTTCCTCGACTAAAGTTGAATATCGGGGAACTGTTAACGCAACTTGTGAGGCAGTTTGATTTCGAAGAATGCTTTATGATATGCACATGCTTCAAGTAGGTCCTTCACCTCTCTTGTGACAATCAAGGGGTACTCAAACTTGTCAAAAATCTTGTCTTTAATGAGCAGACCAAGCATGTTGAAATTCATTATCATTACATCTGCAAGCTTGTTGACAACGATTCAGTACAGTTGCAATCGTTCAAACTAAGGATCAGACTGCAAACATTCTCACTAAGTCTCTGGGCCCAGACAAGTTTGTAAAATTTAGAGGGCAACTTGGTGTAGTTGACATATTGACCATTACGGGAGGGTATTAGAATAAAATTTACATATTTATTTAGTTAATGGTCAATAATGTAATATTAAGTCTAGTTAGATAATTTATAAATTAGTCTTTCGTTATCGATTGTTTCTTTAGGAAACATCGTCAATGTAATTGCATATATATGTACATTTCATTATTTCAATAAATCAAGCAATACCATTGTAACAGGAATATTTATTTGAAGGCAAAAGTAAGGAATTTTTGAAAAGAGACATTGCAATCAGACACATACAAACATCTATGACAAAATGAAAATGTTCCAAGGCATCATATATGTAGTTAGTAGAAAGCATACAAGAACCATATTGTCTTATATCCCTAATCTTGTTTGTTTCAATCCTGAGCAAGCAATGTGCACTCCATTGTGTTGGTTGAAACATGTATTCTTATACCATGGGTTGTTTGTCAGATAATTAGTGATTAAATATGTCTGGCTTGTAATTATCTTTAGATGATTCTTGTGAATTTAAAACATTGAATATCGTATCATATTTTAGAGATTTGGGGGAATATAAAAACAACAGTGAACGATATCATGTGATACTAAAAAATATAGGAAACGAGGTCTCTGTTTATGGTAAATCCTAGCATGAAATAAGATGACTTGGCATTACTAAGAAATTTTATTAGCATTAAATTGATATTGTAGATTCCATCTACACCGATCAGCCTGTTGTGACCTTTTCACACATCGCCCCATTGCAAATGGGGACCCCCTACTTCTTTGGTCTGCTTGGCACGTTTTGGTTTTGTTTCTTGGTAGTTCTAGCCTTAGTCTCTTAAGGTTCTGCATGTTTTAGCTGACAATTGATTAATTTGGCTTTATGTTAGGAGAAGTCTACACCATGTGAAAGAAGTGGCAAGGCATTCACTTAAGTATCAAAAACCAGAAGCCAAGACTGCAAGAAATGTTTTGAAATATGAATTCCTCTACAAGTCTTGCAAGAGAAAGACATTGCAAATGTTCTACACTCAACATAAGACAATCTAAATCAAATGTTGGCAATATGCCCATTAACTCCCAAACAAGCAGATTGTTTACATGGTGAATATATTTCTGGTATGTATATCTTTAACTTGTTTAACGACTATCATCCAAATCTGCAAGGTCTTGCTGCCAACTATTCCACTCACCACAAAGGAGGTACATTTGCGAGCAGTGAAAAGAAAACTTGTTTAATCACACTAAGAAAGAAAATGAAAAAAGAGAGGACTTCTACCCATTTAATACTGAATACCAAAATCTCTCACAGGAGTAGTTCAAATGAATTTTTATCCCAAAAAAAAATTTGCTTGGAATAAGGATCCTCTGTCGTCTCCAATTTGTGCCTAGGTATGGACTTCGCAAGCCAAATAAAAGATTTGTATGATGTTAGAAACCCTCCTTAGCATCCCATCTAGCACATAAGTGTTTAAAAGTTTAGAAGTCCACTATCGTAGGTAGTAAGTAATCTCCAACGCAAGTTCGTGATGATACAAGATTTGCTCCAGAAGCTTGAAAATCTGCAATGTGGTCATGAATGGCAAAGAAAAGTTTCCAAATGATGAAGTCAACGGCCAGGTCCATATACTCAGGAGAATTCGGCCCACATACTTGAACCCATGGCAATACCTGTTGAGCACGCCCAAGCAAAAGGGTCTAAGATCCTGATTTGAGGGTGGAATCCATCCACAAGATCATATTTGCATAGGAGGAAGAAAATCTAGAGTCCACATACCTTGAAAAATAGCTCTTGTGCGCAAATACTATGGAGTGAGGGAGAAAATACTCCATGCGACCCAAAATGCCCTCTTAGTACTTATCCACAACCACACCGAAATCCCGCCCAAGCAATAAAATCCTCCATATTCCCATATTTGCGCTCCAGACGTGATTTCCATGAGGTTGAAGAATCCATTAAAGGAAAAATCCACCGAAGGCCTTCATATTCGCTCAGAGAATGATTTCTAAAGGTCATGGAAAATGTTAAAAAGGAAAAAGTCTGGAGTGAAGGTCAATATGCGCTCAGCAGAAATGTATACAGGCAAAAAAAAAAAAATTAAGACTAAAAAATCCTTCACCAAACATAGTATGCGCTCAAAGGCACATACTTACTCACGGGCATATAATATGCAAAGATTAAAAAAAATCCTTCACTAATATAAACATGTGTTATGCGCTCACCGGAGTAGTTAATTATTTCAATATCAAAAGTCTTTGCTATGTCTATGCTCACACCAAAGGGAAGAAGTTATAAAATGTTACATCCAATGAAGTCTTGAAGATACAATTTTTATAAGGCGTTTGAAATAACAAGGATATATTCAAAGTTTAAAACTTCAAGCCCGTGTTTAAAGCACACCCAAAGAGGGAATCAAAAGAAGTCGACAAAATTTGGCTCAACATTTGGCTAAGTATTGAGGGACCAACGAGAAAATCAAGGGAGGCGAATAGCAAGATATAATAAATTGTTGGGTAAAATGTTCAAAAGGACTTTTGGAATTTAAGTCATCAAAAAGAAATTGCAAAGAATGGGAAATTTGAGGAATATTATAAGCATGTGAAATTTTTAAAAATATTAGAATTTTCATAGCTAATATTTATTTAAGAAAATATTTCATTTTGGAATTATTTTGGAAAATAATTAAATGTTGAAATTTTACATCTAATGTTTAATTAATCAAGCGTTGGGAAGATGTAATTGCCGAAGTATTTAGATTGCAACCCATTCGAGCACACCCATGGATGAAACATGTCAATGAAGTTATATGCTCAAAATCGCATCTTTTAAAAAAGATTAGAAATTTGACAAGTGGTGGTTTTCTAAGATAATCTTTCCCATTATAGTAAATTGGAGAAAAATTAAATGCAGTGGCCAAAATTTAACTCATTGCAAATTTAGTAGGTTTTGGGGTCGCATTCCTATATAAGAGATGAATTTTCATTTCATTCTCACATCAAAGAACTAGAGAGCTAATAGCCAAGTTGAGGATTTTGCAAAATTTGTGAAGAGGTGGGAGTTTTCAAAAAGCATACGAGTTTCGAAGAGAGAGAAAGAATTCTAGAAAGAGAGCCTTTTCTAGAGAGAAGGGAAGTTGCATTGAGATGAAGAGTCGAGAAAAGAGGTTGTGAAATTTGTTGATTTTGTGAGGATCATTGCAAATGTAATAGCACTCCTGATTGTATGTGTTTTTCAAAGGCAGCAATCTCTCTCTTATTTATATTGTGGATGAGACATGGATAGACATGTCCCTTCATGGGACATGTCTATTCATTAACACGTACTCTTTTAATTAATATAATGACATATATATATACAGTATTTCTAGTCTTATTATATTAATTTCTCTAACACTAATACTTTAGATATATATAAATTTATATCTCATATATAATGAATATATATAAAAATTATATCTCATATATAATAAATATATATATGTATATAAATATCTACAATAGTATTGTCTCATAGGTTTATCCAACTGAAGCTACCAAACATCAACACTCCCTCTTAGCTAGGGAGGATAAACACATGGTTAGGTATTACCTCAATGTAATATCAAGTTTATAGAGATATCATCTCATTATATTAGGAGTAATGGCTACAAAATATCAAGTCACATGATATTCACCATGTACTTAGAATATTGGCCTACCAACATCGTCTCATGATGTCCACCAAGTACTCAAAAGTTTATAAAGATATAATCTCGTGATATTGGGAGCATTGGCCTGCAGAATATCAAGTCGCATGATATTCACCAAGTGCTCAAAGTAATGGCCAACCAACATCAAATCTTATGATGTCCAGCAAGTACTCAAAAGTTAATAAAGATATCATCTCATGATATCGGGAGCATTGGCCTATAGAATATCAAGTCGCATGATATTCACCAAGTGCTCAGAGTAATGGCCTTCCAACATCAAATCTCATGATGTCCACCAAGTACTCAACAAATGTCCACAAGTAATGTGCACTTACCATAGGAACATTCCTATCATCTATCATGATCTGTTTCAGCCATCATAAGATGTCTATCACAATAGAAGATCATGGCCTGTTTAAGGAACTCAATCCACCATCCAAGATATCATCTATCATTATCTATTTCAACCATCATCAGATGTCTATCATGATAAAAGATCAAGTTATTGTAAGATTGTCACCTTTCAATAACTTTGACAAATACAAGTGATAATCATTTGGAAGTCGTCACTTCCTCATGATGTACACAAGGGGCAAGCCCATTAAAACATGATATCCATCATGCCTCAACGCAGAGGGTGGAAACAAGGGATTTTACCTCGAACTTTTCTCACAAAGAATAACTCATTGAGCAGATATCAATATGTTGATCTTTTCATCCAAGACTGCTTAAGATAACCTTGTTAGACTCCCTCTAAATCTGATTTCAATCTTCTGAGCTCCTCGTCCAAAGTTACCTCAGAAGAGTTAGACTCCCTCTAAATCAGGTATCAATCTTCTTTTTCCTACAAGAGCATCCCCGGAAAAGATCAAGGCAAATAGCTCTTATAGTACGTATAGAAATACAAATAGATAAAGTAATACTCAAGGATAATAAATACTTATCTACGCATCAACATCCTTGACACAAGTTACTTCAATGAAGGTGCATATACATCAAATCAAAAAACACACCTCAGATTATTTCAAAGACATCTCCCCTTTGAATCATCTCCCCACTAAGGATGGTTCAAATGGGAATGTAACATTGGTTATTATTCGCCCCACAATGTAAAATTCCCACTCTTATATCGTTGAACAATGCTTATGTCTTCTTGTGAAATGACTCGATTGCTCCAAGAGAGGTGACACTCTATAGTTAAAGCTTGCTTTCTAGAAAGAGACACCCTTCTTTGAATACGTGCTTCTTTGTTAATGCTTGACCACAATCATAACAAATTAATGTCTCTTTAATGAAAGCTGCTACAAAGTCTAACTAATCATTATGAAAGTCATTGTGTATACTTAGCAAATTCATCATCCTCCACCTCTTACTAAACAACGCTTTTTTTTTCTTTAATCAAGTCATAATTTCCAATATATAATCGTTGAAGTTTGCTTCTTAACAAATCTGCTACAATTCACTTGACCTTATTCTTTGCACTTGGTGTGGACAAAAGTCTGCAACACAACTTCACTCACTGGATTTCACATAGGCCCGTACACAGTCAGCCATAACTTTTGAAACCGACACTTTCTCGTCATCGCTCCAGTGAGATTCTTCAAAATTTGTTTATCACCAACATATCCAAAATACAACAAAATCCAACGGTGTATTTGTGAGATAAGGTCCCCATACTGAGACTATATTTTCTGAGACAGTCACACATTCACCATCAACAAACTACTCTCTTACATTTGCAGCCTGGCTCTGATACCATGTTGATTTTGTGAGGACCACTGCAAATGTAATAGCACTCTTGATTGTATGTGTTTTTCAAAGGCAGCAATCTCTCTCTTATTTATATTGTGAATGAGACATCGATAGACATATCCCTTCATGGGACATGTCTATTCATTAACACATACTCTTTTAATTAATATAATGACATATATATATATAGCATTTCTATAGTCTTATTATATTAATTCTCTAACACAATAATACTTTAGATATATATATCTCATATATAATATATATATATATATATATACAATAGCATTGTCTCATAGGTTTATCCGACTGAAGCTACCAAACATCAACAAAATTCATAAAGTAATTCTATAGTAAGTTGAAAAAAATCAAAGAAAACACATGGATTTTTGAGGAGAGAGAAAATCTCTTACTAGAGAGAGGGAATTCTATACTAAATTTCCAAATTTATTCGTTCTGCAAGGGGAGAAATTTAATCTGCTTTTTATTCTTCCAATGTTCTTATGTTGTTTATTTTGTTTTGTAGGAAGGAGAAATGGCATAACTCAGAAGAGCAAGTTTGTCCAGATTGGCCCTGATCAAGAACGAGCAAAAGGGGGTTTTATCCAGAATCAAAGATTGTTTCCAAGTGGAAAAATGTTGGCAACACAAATTTGGGAGGTCTTGACATGGGTGAATTCAACAGAAGAACGTTCGAGTATAAGGACCATGATCCCACATACTTAGCCAATTAGATAGTCATATGCGGGATTGTGGCGGTAGCAGACTTTCTTCTGGTCATCCAACACGCGAAGTTGATCATGGAATGCTTGAGGCATTACAATTTAGAAGATAGAACAATTAGAGATCCAGATAGAAGTGTATTAACAGACCTTTCTCCACTGGCAATTTCAGAAGCTTTCAGAATCCCAACATACAAATCAATGGTGTTGAAGTCAAAGGAGCAGGCGCTCAGAGTATATACTATCGGGATTGACCATTGTGATGGGGTGATCAATCATAAGTGGCTACAAAAGAATAAAGCTCACCATTCCAAGTTACCCAAACGACTAGTTTGGTTAGACCTCCAACGAGAGTACAGTGATTTGGTCATGATGTTGAGCGGGATATTTGTGATCCCACAATCCTATGCATTTGAACCATGGATGTGGTATTTTGTTGAACAAGTGATTGAGGGATTCAACGCCATGGACTAGGTTGGAATGATCAGCGATAATCTGAATGAGCAACTTGGAAATCTAGAGCAGTCGGGAGAATTCTACATGAGTTCCTATGTCATATATATGCTAGCTCGGATGACGAGGTATGATGGATTAAGATGCAAAGGGGCAATAGGAAGTGGTTCACACTATTTGAAAGTGCATGAATGCTACCCTCAATAACAGCTCTATGCTAAGGATGACTTCGTGAGAGTCAATGACACTTTTGCCATGCACATTGTCAAGACTCTGCAAAGGTAGATTACACATGAGGTTGTCAGTCGAGGAGATGAAGTTGATAGAGAAGTATGGAGCATGGTTCATCCAATTCCTGACCTTCTCCTACATCAAGCTACAAGGATTTTCTTCAGAACCATATAAACTCCCGAGTTATCCAACTGACAAGATGGTACTATTGGAAGTCACCAAACAGTTGACGACATATAATAAGATTCAAAAGAAAAAGAGGAAGTTGGGACTTGAATTCCCAATTGCCATAGGAGATGAAGTTGAAATGTGTCCCTGCCTACAAGCAGCCAAAAAATCAGCAAATGAGCTACATTTCTATCATTTGGCACTTTACCCGGCAAGATTGGATTATGATCCCTACAATAGAATCAAAGTGGTAGCTGATGTGAAATACCAACACAAGGTGCACCTCAAAGATTTCATTTATGGGCCAACATTGTAGATGAGTGCGAGATCAAAAGGAGGATGTTTTCCAGATTGCCGCTCAACATGATCAGAGCGTGCAAAATCACCCAAGTACCAAATCAAGTGGAGGAAGATATAAACGTGATCCAGTCCGAATATGAGGTGGAAAGGGAGAAGACCATCTAGTCGTATGATTGGTCCAAGATGGAAATACTGGATCTTGATTCAATTTCTGCGTCAGTCGTCAAATTAGCAAACCAAGGGTGTCTAAGGATAGCCTGACTTATAAATTGATGGGGCATCAACCATTGTGAGATGGTAGACCAAGGCCATCATCAAGGGTCAGAATAGAAGGAGAAATTCCACGAGAGAATGTTGAACAAGGGAAAGGGAAGAGTATTGCTCAAGGAATGCAGCCGAGAGAGAGGCTCATCTTACATAATAAAGAACCCTAACAGAAAGGGCAAAGATCAATGACTACTCTTTCATCACCCAGTCAAACTCCAAGCTTACAGGAGATTGACCATTTCACAAGGGGGGAGGTGGAAACAAGAAAGAGGAGGCAACAAGAAGATTAGACGACTAGGTCGATATAGGATAGAGAGAGCATTAATGCTCATTGAGAATCTACCCAAGGAGGAGATAGAGAGCACAAGGTTGCCACAGAGGAAAGCCTTGGGACCATATTAGAGCAGGAAATGATGGAGATAGAAGTTCCTACGACAAAGATGGAAGTTCCTACCGCAAAAGTAAAGGTTCCTAATACAACAGCAGAAAATCATATCGCCGAGGAAGATATTAATGAAAGAATGGTACAAGGACAGGAACAATTGTCAGTTCACGATCAGTGTGTTGCCATTCCAGATTGGTTAAGGCAAAGGTTGCAGAGAAGTCATGAGAATAAATTGACTCAGCACTAGAATTACAAAAAAACTTGAACAAAGTTAACAGGCCAGAAGAGAAAGGCAAGGCAAAAAAGTTTGCAAAATTCATCAAGGGCAATTCTGGATCCAGGACTTTACAAATTGCAGTACCTACAATACAAAACTAAGGACCAGATTGTTGCAGACAAGTACAATGTGACAGAATTGGATATAGGACAAACCTCTAGGGAGCAAGTCTCTGAAGAATTTGTAGACTTTGCCCATGCAATGAAGGAGAAGAGGAGGAAGCTGGAAGGAAAATACCAAAAGATGAAAAGCAAGAGCAAGGCTTTGTGTGAATATCTGAACAACTTATCCCATCTAGTGAGGGAAGAAAGTCAGGCCTTTATTCCTCTTGCAGTTCTTTCAACTAAGTCAATGGAAGGTATTGAGAGAATTAGGCAGATTTCTCAAAGTGCAGAAGCTTGGGTGGAAGGCATCCAGAAGGAGAAATACAAATTTGTTGAAGACCTGGTACAGATATACGAAAGGGCATCGACCATCCTTTCTAGGATACAATGCATAAATAAGTCATGGGATGATGAGCATATTTATCAAGATGAAGTAATCTCACACCTGCAAGCTTTAATGGAAACTCTCAAGCAGATGTTGGATGATGGTGGAGTGATAATGAAAGGAGAAGTGTATGATTTCGCCCGTTGGTACAGAATAGTAATCATGGCAAAGGAGATGTTTGAGAATTTCAACGAGGAATCCACTCAATTGAGAAAGGTTGTTGGAAACATTTAGCAAGGATTCTCCAACACAACTGCAACCTTATTAACACAAAGATTGATCAAGAATGATATAACTGTAGATAAGAAGCAAACTGAGAAGTTCTTTCGGTTAAATTTCTTCACGAAGGATGACTTTGAGAACTTTTCCATATTCTCAAATGTTATGCACACAACCCAAGACTCAATTTCAAATTGGGAGAACAGTTTGAGCAAGTGTGGACGAGAAATGACTATTTTGAAGTTCAAGCGAGAATTGGCCCCAAGTGTCATCAAAGATGAGTTGAAGACAATGCTATCCAAATTTTGAGAATTCAAGAAACAAAATCAAGCATAGGCTATTCTCGGCGAAGGAGCATTTAATGCATAGTGGGCATTCATGTCGCCCCACTCTCTTGTTGAATGGGCTAGTATAGTGGGCATTTATTACCCCACGAAGGAAGTCGTTTTCTCTTGATTGGTCTGTGTTGACCCATGTATTAATTGTAGATTCTCTTTCTCTGCCCTAACCCTAATTAGGGTTGAGGTGGCACACTCTGGGCCATCAGTTTTGTTTCAATCTGGGCCACTCATTGTAATTGGAGACCTATCATTTCTCATTTGTAAAGGACGAAATTTGGAGATCGTTGCTATGAGCTATTGAGATAATAAAGTTGTCATTTGTGAAGAACCCAACTGGCTCTCTATAACGAAACTAACTCTTTCACAGTTCAATTGCACTTTTTGGCAGAATTTTCAGATTTAACAAATGAATCTCCATAAATGTTTACAGAATTTTTTATTAAAATAACAACAGCAAATTATTATCATTTTAATTCTCCATAATAATCATTTAACCAATCAGCAATTACTAATTTGCCATGATTATTCAACAAGTTTGATAAGTACTGTTTAGCATTAAAAGATAGGTACCCTTACTAGTAACACAAAGAACACCAAATTCTGGAAACTCCTGGCTAGAAACGTCAATTCCAGACTACACTCATAGCTTGCTAACATAGTTTGTATTCTTTAATCCCTGACGTCCACTACCAAACTGCCATCACACCTACACAAAGAGTGTAATGAATAATAATTCTCTGCAAACAATGGCAAGGAAGGCGGCTTCCTATCTTCACAATAAATTATGTCCTGTCGTAACTTTCCAGCAGCAAACGGCCCTTAGCATGTACACATCCTGTTGCAGGTGACAAAAGAAGATCTCCAGTACTGCCAAACTTTATCGGCAACCTAACCACAACCCACAACACCACTAACACACGGCTGCAGCAACCAGTGTGAGTCCCAGGCACATGCAGTGCTAGAATTACCTTTCTACGGATCTGGTGTACGACTTTTCCAATGTAATGATCGTTCAACAAACTAGATCGCAAAGCTTGCACAATTTGTTGGTAACAAACCAACTCAAACGCTCAATCTCCAATAGAAATTCTCTTTTCTTCTAAATTAAATATTCAAACCCTCTTAAAATTCTTCCTGTAACTCTTCAGCAATTAATTTTGAATGTGCCACAATTCCAGTATACATCAGCACTGGATTAAAATTCAAAATCAGAACGAGCTCTCTCCTGGAAGAAAACCAAGCTCAACAATCTCAAAAGAACTCTCTCCAAAAATGAAGATCAAGCTCCAAAAACCCTAGCTTTTCCAAGCCAAGCAAAATTCTCACATAAACAATTTATCAAATCAACAATGGGTAAATGAAAGTGCTTTTTCGAGTTGTACTTATAGCTTTTTCGGAAAAGCACAATTTCACTTTTTTCATATAAAAGGCTTTTAAATGATAATTTCACTTTATAACATTAAAGTTATAAAGTACTTAAGTTATTAAATTAAAATACTTTAAAATACTTTAATTTAATAACGATAACTTTAAAAACAAAAGCCACTGAATTCTACTGACTGAAACAAACTATTTTCCGACACCATAGCCCAACGCCAACTGACCTGTCGAAAATAACCCACTGCCAAAAATAGCCAACTACTAAAAATAGACTTACTAAAAATAGTAAGTCTCTCAAACTGGAGATTCCCTGAAGCTCGATCCTGAAACATCTGACACTCCGTGCAAACACCTTGCTAATCCTGGCCATACCCAAAACATACCACTTACTAAAAATAGTAAGTCGACCAAATTGACCCGAACGAAGAGCAGACCTGGTAAACTGAATCTCCAGAATGGAATCCCAACATTGGCTCTAACATCTGACCCCCTCTGATCACCTGATTAGCTTGCGAGGGTCGCCAAACCAAGCTAATCCCAAAGCCTGAAAAATGGGTACATTACATCATTGAAGTTTGGTAATTTCTTGATGTATCTTAGTGCTTGCATGTTCTCTTTGTTCCCTCACTTAGAATAGATTTGTTCTTAAGTATTTAGATGAATGCAATTAATAATATTGTTGTGGTGAATTCGCTTTGCTCATACCCTCTATTCTTAAGTGATTCTTAATTGTAGCGTAAGGTTGGTTTTAAACCCTTATGTGGATTCTTTACTTTTATCTTTAATGCATATTGTTCGTTACAATGGAATTCATCTGGATATAAAATTCCTTTGCACACCCCTTGAAGATTGCACCAACTTTGTGTAGCTGTTGAATTTGGTGAAACAAAGTTTGGTAGACTTCATCGTAGTAGTGTTCATCTTTCAAATTCTTAGGAGTAGAATAGAATTCCTCAACCCTACTCTCTTTTACTTTCTACATATTCGTGAAAAAACCAAAAAAAAAGTACTGATTGCAATATCATTTGAAAGCTCCCATATCCAGTATTGTTTGGAGTCGAATTGAGGAACATAACATAAGGCCACTTGTGATACCAGCATATCACATCAACTATTGAGTTTATCCATAATCAAGAATTGACAGAAAAGGAACTGTGGAATCAATTGTATGATATTTCACAATCTTAGCATACACATGAATTTGATCAAGAGAGGATAGGATATCTCAATATTTATTCTACTATTGGCATGTCATAAAACACACATCAACACGGCCCCAACCACATTTCACGACTAAACATCCCCGTACCATCAAGTACCCATGAACATCTTTCAAAAAATACGCACTTTTTTGCACTTTTGTGATCCACAGACTCGACACATGTTAGTCGAGCGGGATTCATAGCACCTTCGCTTTGAGGCTCCCATTCCCAGCGCTTGTCGGCACAACACGTGTCCCATGTTCACTCTCACCGATGAAGGGGCCTACCAACATAATATTCACGAAACATGCCATGTCACAGGACATTTATAACGGCCTTTTCAATTGGTGTCAAAGCAATTGGCATGTTATCAAAGGTCATCATGAATTTGCAGCAACCTCCTGAAATGATGACTATGTTCATCCATAGCTGACAAGCATGCTAAACGCAACCAATCAGGGGGACACGATTCCCGTGCCAAGAGGGTGACATGAAAATCATGTCGAATTATTCAGCATGTTAATGAATTGTAACAAATCACGAACAAGTTTGATCAAAAGAGGCCCTAAAGTTGTTTCTATAAAACCCAAAGGGCTGCATTGTTTTAGGGGTTCCAGTTCGTTTCCTCTTGAATTCTCAATTGGAAGAAAACTAAGAAGGCTTTTTAGGAGAAACTTGCAAATTTATAGAAGTTTTAATTTATGTTCACAAGAACTCCATGGCTTTTAAAACAGATATGTATGTTGTAACGTCAGGATTCTAGAGTTCACTCTCCAGCCTTGGCATGTTTGCTCTTAATGAAATACAGAGACTGTGCCATTGTAGCCTTTCTCTTTTTTCTAATTAGTGTCCTGTGTTGAATTCCTTTATGTTCGATCACTTCACTTATGTTGGTGCAATTGTTCTATGTTTATTTGGGTGTATTTGTGGTCGTGAATGTTTCTTTCTCCTCAAAATGTATCTCGAATAGAAGATGAATTGTATCATTTATAGCCTACTCCTCAGGAAGATTAGTTTTGGGAGTTATCATTCTTCCACCTGACCCTTATAGGAGATATTTATGTCTAGAAGCAAGAGCCCATTCTTGGTGCCTCTTGTTGTTCCTCTATACAAAAGTTGCATCCTTGTACCGTGTTTTCGGGTGTTGAGGATTGGGTAACCCTTGGGAGATTTGTGTCTTTATTCAGACCCTTAAAGGTGCTTCCTAAGGTTAAGATATGAATATAACATTCTATGTTGTATAGACTTTAAATGTTCTATTCTGTTAAACTAACAATGAAGGGTCTGTGGTACATCATGTCTATCGGATGAAGATGTGAATCTCTGACCGGAAAGGGTCAAATTTCTATGAACACCATCTTACACATTCCTAAGTATGTCATTAAGACTTTGTTATGGCGAGTCGCCTCCCTTAACTTAGTTTGCTTGTGAAATGTTTTCTTCTCTCCTTTCCTCCAAACCCCGCAGCATGAAGAATCGGCTTATAAAATTCAGGAGGGTGTTTTATAGGACATGTAATGCCCCCTGTGCGGAACTGTCAAATTTACGGGACTTACTAGATACAATTCAATTGTCTGAAAATTCTTCCTAATCAAATACTTTAATTGTAACATAAAAATCCTTCGTAAAACTTATATGAATGGTAGTTGATACCACTTATGCGAGGATAATGACTTATGAACTGCTCTGTAGTTATTTGGATCCACTCTGACTTGATTATTCTTGGATCATACAATCAATATTAGATTGATGTAATGAATATGTTTAATATTTAAAACTGAAATGTGTGACTCTTATTGATTTGATAAAAATGGATTGCGAGAGCTATGCAATGATTATCCCTGCTATGGAAACTATACCTGTAATATAAAGCTTAATTTATTTACTGCTATGGAATCACTCCTGCCGTCTCAAATATGGCAATGGTTATAGTAATGATGCCACAATTACTGTCTGTAATTGTCTTTGGAAATACTTAGGAAGTATGCAGTGTTTGTTGATGCTTCTTATTGATACTTTAGATACGTTACTCCCTTTAGTCTTAAGAGGGTTATTGCTTGATAGAACAACCCCAAATATGGAAGTAACTATAAGTAGAACACGTTCGATGCTGATGCGGTGACATATTCTCAGATTTGGTTCGATACTCAATATCTTTATATAAGGAAATCTTCCATCCCGGAATGCAGGATTTTGATCTAGCTTTTATACCTCTAATTCAAAGAGGTGGCAACCGTGAGGATATACGAGCCATATCCTTTCCAAATACCTGTTTATTATTATTAATTGTTGTTACGGTCTGTAATTGTAATGTGATAGTTGTAAACGAAATTAATATCGTTAGTTCAATGAGTTTATAGACCATAGAAGAATTGATTAAGGAAAATGTCCGATATTTTGAAGACAGATCTTGTAACACACTTCATGTAAGATATGTATTGGTCTGGAATTATAGGGAATCCCAATATATAGTATTGATTTGAAATTGTATTCTAATCTGATCTGTTCTGATATATATATGGTATGCACCGAACTGGAAAATATAAGAGATAGGAGTTCTTTTATCTAAATATGGAAATGGGAAAACATATTCGATGATCTTCCCCAATCCAATGGGCTCTATTTTATCCGGCCTTTAGTAATATACTGTTTTGTTCTCTCTGTAAAATAATCATCGATACTAATCTCATGTTAATGCTCTAGCTCACAGTTTTTGTATTCTACGCTCTGTAATCAGACGCTCTATTGTATTTATCGGCCTTCAACTCAAATCCGGTATTGATTGACTAGTATAGAAACGTCTTTCCTATTCGTTTGGTATTTTCTGCGTGTCTAAATCCCTCTTCCGCGATTGTGGTCCATATCTCTTGAGACGCGTCCAATCCCTTGTCTGCCCGCGTGGAGAAAATGGGGCTGTGGTGTCGTTCGTCATGGATGGTCTACGCCCTTTTCTATTTCCATTAATTCGACTAATGAGAATATTACAATATAATAGTATTAAGAATATTATATTATTATTAATTTGTAATCTTCATTAGGCTCTTGGTCTATTGGTGAAGTTGAATGGCTCACAAAGAGCCCACCAGAGATCAAGTCTTGCTAAGTGCAAGGCTCTGACATCATAAGGGATGAGGCCTGGGCGAATTTGGCCGTGTGGATGCCCCTCAGTCCTTGGCTCTAAGCTGAAGAGGTGCATGACTGGGCCTGTATCGGGTTCCTAAACCCTCAATCAAAAAAAAAAAAAATTGATTTATAAGAATATTATGAATGTGGTCAATATAATATTATTAAGAATATTATGTTATTAAGGATAATATTAGATATTATTAATTTGATTATTAAGAATAATATTGATAATATGAATTTTTAATCAAATATATTTAAGTAATATTATTAATATTATATTATAGATTAATATTATTATTAATAATATTGATTAAGATTATATCGATTAGTACGATATAATCAAAATATAAAATTAATTAATTAATTATCAATCATTAAATAAGAGATTTATATCATTATCATTAGTGCAAAATTTAAATAGAGTATATATATTTAGGAATATATTAGTATCTACATATATCAAGTAAGGCTCATGACAGGACTCAATCTGTCACACACCTGTAAAACTTCCCTACTGTCCTTATTTAGAGGTGAGCCTCTTAGGGATCAACAGATACTCTACTAATGTATGTAATCGCATTGTATGGAAATTGCATGATTCAGTTAACAACAGTTGTCCTTGAGATTGGATTATATATAAGAAATTAAGACTGTGGCTTAATGATATAACCAAGGAGATTTTGCTTTCCACTACTAAGAATAATTATTGAATTATGATTCACGATCCTGCTGCCCTGTCACTGTCAAATGTAATTGGTAAAAAGTCCAATATCTCCTTAAAGGGCGATTGAGATATCTTGCAATCGTGCATGGTTGACAGAAAGGGAAGTGTTACAGTTATCAGCTCTGGTAATCAAATCCGGACAGCTCCTGGATTTTTGGGCCAGACACATTTGTCTGATTTGGCTTGGATATTTCAATTGCTATGAGATTTTGCCAAATTTTTGGTTTCCAATTTTTTTTATTTACCTCCCAACCAAATCAAATTCTTCAAACCTGGTAACAACGGAGAGCTTGCGGCCAAAGATAAGTATATGACATTCATCTACCTTAGCATGGAACTAATGAGGTATAATGACTTCATAACTATAAATATCTACAAGTGTTGAGATCATATTATAACATTCCATTTGACTTTGTTTATCTGTAATATATAAGTATAATATTATATGACTCGTGCTTCTGATATGACACTAATACTTGATTAAAAATCAAGGAAAATAGGGGGAGGAATTCAGACCATAAGATTGGAATTTATGATTTATTAAGAATCAATGGAGATGGGCCTGAAAGGAATAAGTTCCTGATTGGATCCATCACCTATTGATACGATGTTCAAACTTCAAAGTACCTTAGACCTCATTATACAGATGTTGTTAACCGAAGTTGCTACCCAAATGGCAAACCCTCTCAAAAGAAATCCTGAACTCTTGAGACAATCATCGGGACTAGTAAAACTTACCAAAGAACTTGTCAAAGACTGAAAACCTAGTGATTAGGAAACTCTAAGCAACAGATATCTCACTGTCCGTGTAGTTGGATATAACTTTACTCTAAAAATCAGTTTGGAAATTGTGTAATGTGGCAATCCCCACTGTATTTGAACATCAAATGGTCCCATGATCAACAGTCAATGGCAATTTTACATTTCACCCTGTAAAACTGGCAAATAGTTGTCCAGCAAAAAGTTAACACTGACTATTGAACTGCTTGATGTTTAAGACAATTGGCAATCCCTTAATAATGACCCAACATATATATGGACTATTTTTTAGGAACAGGGTCATGCTCTTCTACATTTTAATTTAACTGCAATTACAGATAGTGAGATGCTACCTCTGAGACTATTAGAAGCCCCCCAAAAAAAAACTAGGCAGATTTAAGCAAAATTAAATTTAATTAGAGATAATATATTTAATATTTTAATCATGTTTCGAAAACATAATATAGAAGACAACTTTAAGTCAGTAGTAAATAGTCCATTTAATTAGATTGATATACTTTTATCAGGCTTACAGTGTTTAAACTGTAGAAAATGAGGTTGAGTTTAGTCAGAATTAACATTTTTATTCTAATGTTCCTATACAATTGCTTAAATGCAACTTCTACTTAAATTTAAGTAGTTAGGTGTGTTCTCTTATAAATTTTAAATTAAGGAAAAAGGATGAATTGGAATCTTTCTCTATTTAAGTGGACCAGCTACTGTTTAAGAATTGAAATTATGCAGCAATTCTGTATTGGGAAAAATAAGACAATTTTTTCCGCCCTTTTTTATTTGTTTCTAATTTTTCCTCCAGATTCTAACTACAAAAATTATTAATATTTTCATTTAAAAATACAATTTAAAATGCATGTTAGAAAAATATGCAACAAAACTAAAAATTCCTAAATCAATTACTGTTTAAAAAGTTAGAAAGTAGCTGCTAACCAAAATAAACCACCTACCTGAAAAAATACTTGAAAATAAAGACTTTAACATTTTCTCGACAAATTTCACTTAATCTGGAAAACAAAGAACATGGTCTTTCCGTCGAAACATAACTTAGGAAGAAAACAACAGAGAAAAACAAGAGTCGCAGTTTGAGACAAATTTTAAACCACAAATAACTTTAGCATCTAGAAATCAAAGATGCTGCATATATACAAGTGTTTATCCCGAATTTGATTTTGAACATAAAGAACCGGATAATATTTGGCCAACTCCATCAGAAACACTGAATTCAACTTTGAATGCAAAGGACTGGACCACATTTGGGCAACTGTGCCCTGGAATTCATATATGAAAGAGAGTAAATATTATTATCAGATTGGGACAACAATGAATATAGTGGTTAAAAGCTTACTTAAAAGCGGCTATGTGGTTGTACTTTAGGGCTCCATAGTCGTTAAGCTCCTTGCTCTTGATCACCAAAACCAGAGCTGCAATACAAAAAGGTAGCACCGCAATCCTCAGCCCCCTTTCCGCCCATTTCTCTCCCCCGGTAATTTGGCAATCATCTTCTGTTCCCATTTACAAAACGAACTTGAAATTTTGTTGCAGAGAGATCAGTAATGTTTGCGAAGGAAGACTGAGAGAGCTGGAAAAATCTGTGCTTTTTTGTGGTAAAAGCAGGGTAGGTTAAGATTAAATACATGGCATCGATAGGCATTTAATGGCTTCCAAGAATTTGTGGGGGAAAATCTCGGAGGTCGTTGAGAATGAATGGAGCAAAGAAAGTAGGTAACGCAGCGTGACCTTTTTACTCCAACCACGCATGAGTCACAGAAGCAGCGAATACCTAACCCAATTTATACGGCATGCAAACTATAAATTTTTCATAGCGAGAGGTACGGTTCAGCAATGCTGAAGAGTTCTCTGGTACAGTGTGGGTGCCAATCCTGCAGCGGAAAATAATAGGCTCCTATATTAGTGAACGGTCATTGTTCAACTACCACATTCTCTTTTAAATCACCGACTATAAACTAGGTGAAATTTAAGCAACAGAGACATTGTCCTGCTCCAGGGAATTAATTTTATTAGATTTTTACAATCTATTAGTTAAATATTTAGTTTTCCTCAATTTAATTGTGTATATTTTTGTATCATTTTTTTATTTTTTTTATGAATAGTGTCTTTTCTATTAATTGAACATAAAAGTTACATATTTACAAAAAAAAGGGTTGGGGACATAATAATCACCTTGTGAGAGTCCACACGGCATAAGCCGGATCTAGAAACAGAAACTTAGAAACTATTCATTAAAAAAAAGCATAAATTCATTAAGTTGCGAGAGCAGTGCCAGCAAATGGAGGAGGATCTCTATCATTAGAATCTCAAACATCATCGGGATTGACAGGTGGGTCAGGAATCGACCAACCATCATTTTCAACATCTTTTTCCTTCTCTTCCGCCTGAGGTGGAGAAATAGCCAAAGCCAGGCGAGGGAATTTGGAGGAAGTGGTTGGAGACCAATCAGAGCCACGGCGAGCAACAGGAGCAACAGGAGGGGCAGATTGAGTCAGAGCTGGAGACCACCCAAAAGGGCGACGAGGTGGAGAAGTCGAGTGGCACCGCCAACCATCATCGCCACCTCTCGGGGAGTGGTGGCGGGAAGCCTGTGACCGTGGGGTATGGTAGCGGCAAGCCGAAGAGCTACGCCTACGACGGCACCCCCTGGGCGAAGTACCTTCTGTAGAGACAGCATCAGGAGGAACCCGAGCAACCGTGCATGGAGCATTGCCTCAATGATTGAGCAACTCCTGAAGGTGAGCCACCTCCAGAGCCACTTTATTAGCTTGAACTTGAATCTGCATCATTACATTGTTACATATGCAAGCTTTATTATACAAAACAACATTAATATCAAGAGGAGCTATGGGAAAAGTGGACAACATTCCTATCTTTCCACAAAGTGAACAAAATCTTCATCCTGAAAGTATGCCAAATCTAGGTAAACTTGGATTTTAAATTTTGATTGTGTATTTCTTTTTTTCCATCAAGTTGATAAAAAAGTGATACCAATCAAATTCAAAAGCATTTAAGTTTTTAATTAATACGGGAGAGGACCCTAACTTCTTCGAGGGTCCATGTGGGTCTCTATGTGGACTCCACACCTTTTTTTTGTCACCCTAGCTCCTAATTGACAACCCCAAATTAAAAGTTGAGCTCATTTTGAGTTTATTAGTCATGTGTAACAAATCGATTGGTCGAAGGTGTTTGAAACTTGTCATTTCTTTGTGTCGATTGAGACGTGCGCGACGCCCAATGAATACGTAAGTTGATGGACTTGCATATAGACTGGGGTGGTCGTGTGGCATTTCTCCATAACGCCACCCAATCCACCATCGTGGTCGCCATTACTTCTTACAACCACCTTACGCTACAACATGCAACTGCATTTACTACACGACAAGTCACCTTACATTTGGCTAAGGGGACGCCTTTTAACATTACAACTTCATCAATACGTCTTACTTTTTGCGGATCGAGACACCTAACATTCCTTTCTATCCCACCCATTCTGGAGTGTTTGATCATTTTGGAGCCAAAATGTGCTCGGTGGAGAAACCTGCAACTACACAATGTTGCCATTACCTATTCCGATTTGGACCATCTTCTACTTCGACTTTGCAGGTTTTTTTTAACTAGTTTTGGATTTCATTTCTTTGCATCGTCTCATTTTCCATTTACTTACTTCGTCTACATGTATTTAGCAGTACATGACTTTGTTTACATGTGGGATGCTCAGGATTTTGAGCAAGTGGAGAGAGAGAGAGGAGGATGTTAACTACTAGAGGAGATATGGGAGTTAGTATACCACGTGGTGTCGACAAAGGTGAGGATACCACTCCTCACTAAGGCCACCTTTCATCATTGTGGCCAATGAAATATGTCTTGTTTACTTTTGTTTGACTAACATTAACCTCCAGTGTTTGATCTTTTGGATGTCTTCGGTGCTTCTTTCATCTTGTGTGTTGCTTTGTGTTTTTTAACATGATTTCTTGTGTTCATTAACACTTTTATCATCAAGGGAATTGTACTCTTGTTTTTAGTGTCACTAGCATGTTCGCAGTGAAGGAAATTTTATTTTTTTAAGGTTGTCAATCATCCATGTTCATGTTATGCCTCTTACTATGCATATAAGTGTTCTACTTATCACGTTTAACATGTATTATTGGTTTTTATTTCAAATGTTGGGGTTTAAGGGTTTAATAAGCTATCGGCTTTATGGTTTAACTATGACTATTAATGGGTTACACTAATGTTGGGGTTTAAGGTTTTAATAAGCTATCTACTTTATGGTTTAACTATGACCGTTAATGGGTTGCACTAATGTTGGGGTTTAAGGGTTTAATAAGCTATTTGCTTTACGATTTAAGTACAACTATTAAATATGTCATCTACTTCAGGGTTTAATAAGCTATATGTTTTATGCTTAAGAGTTTCAAAATTAGGGATTAACGATTTAATATGTTATTTGTTAAATGATTTGAATATGACTATTATTGGTTTCCAGATTCTTTTCAATTTGTGTTTTACGGGTTTTCATTTATTGTGTTAAGGGTTACAAATTATTGTCTTAAGATATGAGTTTTTTCTATCTTCTATTTGAGATCATCAAAGGATAGTTGGCATTCCAAGTTCCAGTCTATTGGCTTGTTTATTTTCCTATATTTGAGTAGCTCTTCCAATGGGGCTGGTATTATGGCATGGTCTTTAATGAACTTTATATGGTATTTGGTGTATCATATAAATGTTTTAACTTCATTTGCTATCTAGATGAGTGGTAGATTCATTATAAGTGTAATTTTTCATTGTCTATCATCATTCTTTCATTGTAAATTATGTGCCCAAGTAGTGTACCAAATAGAACTAAAAAAATGAACTTCTTTAGGTTTAAGGAGACTTGCATGCTTTTACATTTTTCTAGCATTGTCTGAAGTACTTTTACATGATTTATAACTGGTCCATACACCATCCATTCATCTAGATAAACTCCTATAAATTCTTTGAATGTCTTAACCATAATTGAGATGATTATTGTTGGAGCATTTTTTAACCCAAAAGGCATTACCATATACATAAATGGGCCTCATTCGATAGCAAAAGTTCTTTGGGGTTCATCTTTGTCTCTCATATGGACTTGATGGAAACTAGAGAATGCATATTTGAATGAATAAAATTCTCTTCTTGCAACTAATTATAAGATTCCTCAGTAAAGGGTATTTAAAATGGATTGTGTGAGCAAGCTTTGTTTCACTCCCAAGAGTCAACACACATGTGGGTTTCACCAATATTTTTATTTTGTATCACCATTGGGCTTATCCATTCAAAAAAAATCTACTGGTTTGATTATTCTAGTCATGTACATTTTTTAAAGTTCGGTCTTAACCCTTTTCCTCGCATTTGGATTTAGCTAGTATGGTCTCTTCCTAACTAGTTTGGCTCCTTCTTTTAGCTATATTTTCATGGTCCCCACTTTTGGTTTGATTCATTTCATCTCTATAAAGATCTAGCAAAATAGTTCTTTGTATTCTGTTAAAATTTTGGTGATGGCTCCCAAAATAGCCTCATCCTAAGCAATTTCCAATTTTAGTCATCTTTGGGGTATATGATTTGGGGATGTTTTCCTCCCAAAGTTTTATTTGTTGATTGTAGTAATGTAGTTTAGAGTATTTTACAAGTTTTATTTCTCGTTTACCTTCTCCTATCTCAATATTTATTTTTTAACATACTTTCTCTTTTTTTATATGTATTTTATAGCATCTCTTTTGGACTAGTTGTGCTTGTTTGTCCAACCAATTTACTAGCTTCCAAACTCCTTTGCTCTAGGATGTTGGGTTGGGTTCTACGTATATGTTTTTTGGTATTGATTTGAAGATGATTTCTTTAGCCTTAAGTAGTTGTTTTCAATTTTTTCATTATCATCTTGGAAAGAAAATGTATGGTTATAATAGAATAGTTGTTAGCTATGATAAATTTTCGACATGTCATTGAAGTTATAATAGAATATTATTTGTATTTTTTAATAAAAGAATAATTATCTTAGAAGGTAATATTGAATGGATGGTCATTATAGAAAATATACTGGTATATAAGATTGGTTGTCAAAATTAATCTTACAAATAAGGATTTCCCCCTTTTTTGTGGATAGACTATATTGACAACCTAAATAAATATTCAAAGTGAATAGAATTAATCAAATTTAGTTGAATTTAAAATTATTAACATTTTAATTTTTTCATGTGTTTGGCAATATTCAATCATTGGGACCTACCTCAGTCAATAATAGAGCTCCATTTGTACATTTACATCTATGTTTTGATGATATTATGGATCGTTTTATTTTTATGTGAGAATAAGAATGCAAATTACGGTGTAGTTGTGCTGAGGTGAGAATACAAACCACCGTATGACTAAGTGGAAGCGAGAATAGGGATTGTCATAGTGTGATGCATATATGAGAACATGGACCCTTTATTGCAATCTCAATACAAGATTATGGATCATGTCATTATAATGTGAGTTTTAATTAGTGTAAATCCTAGTTTTAATTAGTGTACATCCACTTCATTTTCAATTTCTGTTATAGGTTTTCAATTTTACTATTTAGGGTTTTCAAATTCATTTCCAATGCTAAGGATTAAGTGTTTAATAAGTTATCTGTTTAATGGTTTCAATATGAGGGTTTATGGATTCCACACCAAAATATTTTTCCACCACCCTAACTGCCCGAGTTGGCAACCCCAAATAAAAAGGTGATCCCATTTGGAAATTGTTTGCCATTAAGGGTTTACATTTCAATTTATTAGTTTAAGGATTTCCATTATAGTGTTAAGGGTTTTCCATTACATTTACAAAGTTAGGGATTAGGGATTAAGGGTTTAGGGATTAGTCAGTTGAAACACTAAAACAATAAAATAAGTTTAAGAGTTTGATAAATTATTTGTTGTAAGGTTTCAACGTGACTGTTAAGGGTAGATTTCATTTCAAATTATTAGATTAAGGGTTTAGGGATTAAGGTTTTATTAATTTATCACTTTTAGTGTTTCAATTTTAGACATAAGGGTTATCACTTTCATTTCAATTTATCTACTATAGGGTTTTAACTTTAGTGTAAAGTGTTTCCACTTTCATTTCCAATGTTGGGGTTTATGGGTTCCAAATTTAGTGTTTAGGAATTTCAATGTGACTTCTCTACTTAAGTATTTCAGAATTCATTTCAATTTATCAATTTGACTGCTCCACTTAAGTATTTCAGAATTCATTTCAATTTATCAATGGCCACAAAAGGAATCACCCCATGGATGCATGTACTATTTTTCCTGAATGCAACTGTGATGAATCCAATGTCACAAACCAGTTTGGTGACAATAGTCATATTCTTTCCTCTTTGTAAGTTATGTTGATTTCAATGCTACTCTTACCAAACTTTTTTGTGAAGCTGGCCTTTTTCTTAGCTACATCTGACAAAATAGACCCTGCACCCAAAACAAGTTGATAATTGCCATTGCCATGCAACTTCTAATGCAACACTAGTGTCTATGTAGAACTTATCACCTTGAACCACTTGATATGTCCCTATTACCAATCAACTAAATTCTTGCAATTAAACCTTCACATGCCAAATTCAAATTGACAAGAGTGCACAAATTAAAGACACCACACCAACATGGTAAGCTTGTAACATATAAGTAGACTTCCAAACTAGTGCATTCTCTTGCATGGCCATTACTTCCACCACCCTCACTACCATTACTTTTTGCAGACACCTTACACTACAACATACAACTGCATTTAGTATGTGCCAACTCGCCTTACATTCGGCTAAGGGGACACATATTAACATTACAACTACATTCAATATGCTTGACTCCTCTCGCAAATCGAGCCATTAACATTCCTTTCTATCCATGTTTGTTGAACTCTCTTTCATGCCACTATTTAATTCATTTCCACTCATTTATCCTTTATATTGTTTCCTTCATGTTCATTTCTATTTCACATTGTTGCTTCTCATAGTATAGATGTTTTGGCTCCACTTCTAGTAGATTGTGTAATGGTAAAAATATTATGCTTATGATTTTTCATTTACCTTTGGTAGTTTTAATTCAACGCATCAAAAGCACCCTATAATTAGGGATGCCGTAAACTCTTTTTAGAATAGAGAGGCACATAAGCCACAACACAAACAAAGTTGACATTAACACAATTGAAGATATGGAAGTAGTGTCTTACGATGCTTTCTATTTTGTAGATATTTTACAACATCCTTAATTACATGGTGCTTTCTGATGCCTTTGTATCATCTTAAAATAGAAGCACCCATTATAAGATATTTTAGCCCTTCTTAGTGGGATGTCTTGGGCCCTTTTGAATGCCTTCATAATGATTGAATGTGCCCTTTTTCCTTTGTGTTTCCTGTACCCCTATTTTTTGTTTGTTTCCATTGTTGTTTTCTCTTTCTCTAATACCCCAAGCACAAAATTCCATGGCATAACCACCTGAGGGTAGACTGAGGTTGGCCTAACCCCTTGGAGGTAGGTCGAGGTTGTCCTAGTCCCTAGGGTGAGGTTGAGGTTGGCCTCCCTTCAAGGTGGAATGCCTCAGGATCTCGGGCTTGTTTGGAGGTTCCAAATTCTTTTCCTGCCTTGTGCAATCAACCCTTTTCAATTTCAGTCATGAAATTGGTATAAAAGGAGGCCTACACACTTCATTTGGTCCATCCACAATCATAAGAAATCAATTGAGCAAGCAATTTCATGTTCTTACAAACATTCGAGGCATCTATTGGAGATCAAGCATTCAAGTGTTCAAGCAATTGAAGGAGCTTTTTAAGGCATTTTAGATCTTTGTCATTCGTGCATTCTTTCCTCTATATATAGTTTATTTCTTCAAGGAGATAGTGGAGTTGGCCATCAAGGAGGGAAGATCCACACTCATACATTCAATATCTACCTTCATACCTTCAAGATCCATATTCCTACCTTCAAGACCTACATCCTTCTTCAATGTGAATTACAAGCACATACATACATGAGGTTTTGATTTACATTGATTTCATTTCTAGCTTTTTGGTGTTGAGTCAAGGATATTGCACTAACATGCTTGATTACATGTTAAACACAATTACATATTCATTGATATAATATACTTCATTGTTAGACCTACTTTTACTACTTGCTAGCAATTCTCTTTCATTGTCTCAAATTTAAGGTTAAGGTTAATTCCTAAACTAGAGCTTGACCGAGGAAAGCACCTCTCCAAAAAAAACCCTTTTGTCCTTCTTGCAGATCCAAGTTTTTTAGAGTTGTGCAGATCCACATTTAGAGCCTTCAGAAATAGGTGATTGTCACAGATCCAGAACCCAAAAAAAATTGCAGAGCAGGTGGATGTCAACCTCAACCTAATCTTGGGTGGATTTTTTCGCATGTCACAGTCCACCCTCTAGTTCATCATAGTCCTAAGGCTTCTATATTTCTAGGTTTTGTAGATCTCAATTTTCTACTCTTAGATCTCAAATTATTCCAAATTTTGGCACGGTCTTCTAGTAGATCTTCAAGTTTGTATTCCCAAGATAAGTTGACTTAATTTCTTGTTTACATCACTTGCTTTCATAGATTTCCTTTTGATACTAGCCGCAATCCCCTCTTGTAGGGAAAGGAAGAAGTTAATCCAAGTAATTTGCCCCTTTATGAAGGATACACATTAGCACTTCCTATTGTATTAATTGGGCCTCCTTTGGTGGTGGAATCTTGGTATTCTCCCTTCTTGTGTAATAGGATAGGATCTCATTTCCCCCTATACATTTAGGTGAACCCGCCACTTTCATGCTTTATCCTTTTGATTGGTTAGTTGGGTATCCTTCACATTCTTGTGTGTTCACCTTCACTATACATTTTTGTGAACCCAAGTTATGACATTTCCTTCTTTTCGGTGTTAGAGTATATTGTATGCATTACATTATATTTGCATCTTTGAATTGTATTATGAAAATTACAAAAAAAATGCATCTTAGATCTAGTTCATTCTTAGATAGCAATGCATTTTGTCTAAAATAATACAAAAACACAAAAATATTTCATTTATAGTCATTGCATTTAATTTTCAATGGATTTTTTGTCTTAACTTGTTGGTTCCTTTTCAAGTTCTCTTCAAGATCTTGAGGATGAATTAGTTCCTCCTTTCATTACTTCCCATAACGATCATCCTAACCAAATTGATCCCAATCCCAATGACATTGTGATTACCACCATTCCTTGTAAATATCTCCCTCTTTCCAAAGAGGCCTTCAATAATAATGATGATCTTTCTTCTCTAATGTTTCTTCCTTATAAGGATCATTTTGTGCAAGAGGTTGATAGCATGATTATTTCTCCTAATGATAAACTCATTCCTATGAGTTTCATTGACATTCCTTCTATAGATGAGGCTTTGATGAGTTATGTTTGTCCTTATCCTAGACATATCTTAGCAGTAGAAGATGACATCCGTAAAGCCCATCGTAAGGAATCTTTTGAGCTTAGTAAACCTAATCAAGTCAATACTATTCAAGATAATTCTCAAACCACCTTTGGGATTGTTGAAACAACTATATCTAATAGATGTGCGGATATTGATTCGTCCATTGTAGAGTTCAATCATCTCCCCCCTAAAGGAGTATCTTATATTATTAATGACAAATGTTTTTCAAAAGAACCTTTAGGTGTCCCACCTTCTCATTTTCACTCTATACATTATCCTTCTAATTTCTCCTCACAACAAGAGTCTATTTTTTTTTAGCTTCCTAAAGCCAACTTAATTAATTTTCCTTTGAAAAACAAGTGCAAAAAATAGCAAACATAAACAAAGCAATCCTTTCGTTTGTATGTTTCATCAAATACTCGGTCATATGACTACTGAGTGTTATGATTTGAAGTGTAAAATTCAATAATTAATTGATTTTGGTTTAATTCAAATGACTTACAATGATGAATGACACCTTTTGCATGATCATTCTACCTACTATATCTACATTCCTATTATGTTGCTCCTCACTATGTGACATTGCTAGCCTATCCTATGTGGGCTCTATATTCTACTTTGTGAGCAAATTAATAGTCATTTTCCTTGTCTCCTCACTTGGGGGGGAAGTGTCTTATCTCATTCTCCTCTTTATCTCATAGGTTCCATTATATCTCCTTGTTGACTCTTTTACCGCCTTGTGTAGTCAACCCTTTTCAATTGTGGTTATAAAATTGGTATAAAAGGTGGCCTACACACTTCATTTGGTCCATCCACGATCATAAGCAATCAATTGAGAAGGCAATTTTATGTTCTTACAAGTATTCAAGGCATCCATTGGAGATAAAGAATTCAAGCATTCAAGTGTTCAAGCAATTGAAGAAGCTTTTTAAGGCATTCAATATCTTTGTCATTTGTGCATTCTTTCCTCTAGATCTAGCTTCTTTCTTCAAGGAGATAGTGGAGTTGGCCATCAAGGAGGGAAGATCCACACTCAAACATTCAAGATTCATATGTGTGCCCTTAATATCTACATCCATCTTCGAGGAAAATTACAAGCACACTCATACATGAGGTTTTGATTTACATTGATTTCCTTTCTAGGTTTTTGGTGTTGAGTCAAGGCTATTGCATCAACATACTTGATTACATGTTAAACACAATTGCATATTCATTGATATAATATACTTAATTATTATATCTACTTCTACTACTTCCTATAAATTATCCTTCATTGTCTCAAATTTAAGGTTAAGGTTAATTCCTAAATCGGGGCTCAACCAAGGCAAGCCCTTCTCTGACAACAAAACCTCTTTTTTCCTTCTTGCGAATCTAGGTTTTAAGAGTTACATATCTAGATTTAGAGCCTTCAGGAACATGTGATTGTCATAAATCCATATCCTGGAAAAACTTTCAAAGTAGGTGGATGCCAACCTTGGCCTAGTCCTAGGTGGATTTTCTACATGTCACCATCCACCCTCAAAATCGTCATAGTCCTAAGGCTTCCAATTTTTTGGGTTTTGCATATCTCAATTTTTTTTCTCAGATCCTGAATTATTCTAGATTCTTAATAGTCTTCTAGCAGATCTTCAATTTTTTATTCTCAAGATAATTGACTTCATTTCTCGTTTACATCACTTGATTTCAAAGATTTTCTTTTCATACTAGCCGCAATCCCCTCTTGTAGGGAAAGGAAGAAGTTAATCCAAGTAATTTGCCCCTTTGTGAAGGTTACACATTAGCACTTCCTTTTGTGTTAATTGGGCCTCCTTTGGTGGTGGAGTCTTGGTATTCTCCCTCCTTTTGTAATAGTATAGGATCTCGTTCCCCACTATACAACCTTTATAGGACAACAATGCACATTTAATTTAGGATTGCAATGCACTTTGTATAGTTGTATACACTTTTAGGATGACAATGCATGTTTGATTTGATTTAGGATTGCAATGTACTTTGAAATTTAGTTTATAGGAGGATAATTCACTTTGTTTTGTATTGCTTTAGGAATTTACTGATTTGCATCATGTGTGTGTGTGTATATAATCTAAGTTAAAGAGTCAATTTCTATGATTCGCATAATATAGATGTTTTGGGTCCACTTGTAGTAGATAACGTGTAGTGGTTTAAATAATATGCTTCTATTTTTCATTTATCTTTTCTCAATTTCATTGAAGGCATCAAAAGCACCCTTTAATTACATATGTCATAAAATCTTTTGAGAATAGAAAGCCTTGTAATCCACTACTGTTCTATACAAATAAGATTATAAATACTTGTTTGGCTTTTGGAGCTCCTTATGTGATACTAATTAAGAAGAATCAAAACAAATCAAGTTGGCATGAATAAAATTGAAGATATGGAAGTAGTGACTTGCAATCCTTTCTATTTTGTAGATATTTTACAACATGCTTAATTATTCGGTTAATTTCAATGCTTTCTGGAACTGTAATGCATATTTGATTTAGGATTGCAATGCACTTTGAACTTTACTTTTATAGGATTGTAATGCACTTTTTATGGTATTGCTTTAGGACTTTATTGAATTGCATAATATATATATATATATATATATATATATATATATATATATATATATATATATATATATATATATTATATATATATATATATATATATATATAATATTATATTATATATATATATATAT